>JAWNNX010000320.1:0-255384 GCA_035044505.1 Zaprionus lineosus
TGAATATCGAAATCCTTATTACCCTAGGCAGCACAATTGTGATCACTTTCAATGAATTATCCCACCCAAGGCCTCCACCACCCCGTTTATTCATTGTCATCCTGACAGATTTTAAATATAACTAATAAAGAGAGAAAAAAAAAAATATTTAAATATAAACAATTTGTATTAAGTTTTATAGATAATTTTTGTTTTTTATTAAAATTTAATGTATAATACTTTATAACTAAACGCTTAGTAACTAAAATGTCGATTTAACTTAAGTACACACAGATTAAGGTATGTATTGTATATATGATATAAAAACAATGGATGTCCTGGCAAGATGGGTGAATAACCCCTTCAGAAATTTTGAAAACAGGTTAATTACTTTAATTTGAAAACTTGAGACGACAAACGAAGTAAGGATAATCTTGAATGAATGTGAATTATATTTGAAAATTCTGTTATATACTATGGACCGATTCGATGTGAATTATATATATATATATATTTTTCTTTTATTTATTAATTTTATATATATATGTGTATATATATATATAGATATATAGTTCTGCTTTAAGGTATTTACGATTTGCTTCTTTATAAGATTATATTGCTTACTGATGACGATCGCCTAGTGAAAAGTAGATCTAGTTTTAGTTAGTTGCTGAGTAAAATTCTTTAATATGTTGACATGAGTTACTTTGCGTGTGTGCGTCTTTATCGCGGCAGCTGCTAATGTGGCATGTGGTATGTATTTTCTTTAAGTGTATCCAATCGTTCGCTTGCTTATGTTTATTACGATTAAGTTCGATTGCTCTCTGTTTTAATTAGGCGATTAATAAATTTATCAAAACTTAACATCACATTGCTTTAGAGAGATATTTATGTAAGGGATATATATATTTATCTCATGCGATTTGAGTTGCTATTTATTTATTATTGTTTACTCTCAGTTGAATGGGAAGTTTCAAGGCTTCAATGTGTACTCGTCCTTGTACGTATAATACTTGATGTGTGTTTGTTGTTCATATAGAATTGTTAACATTTTGAAAGGTTGCATTTACTTTACTTTACTTTAGTTTACTTTAATTTATAATTAGCATTAATTATGCTTAAGTTAAGTTTTAATTAATTATTTAATTTAAGTGTTTATATATTAACGATATGAAGTGATTTGCAGTTTTGTTATTTCGTTTATACGTTATGCGTTGTGAGCGAAGTTTATTTAATTGTTTGTAGCTAGCTATTTATGTTGTGTCCTTAATATCCTTGCTGATGATGATTTAAATGCCATCTAATAAATGCACTGTACTGGAAGTGGAAGTGTTTCGTTTATTCTCCTTCTTCTTCTACCCTTTTCCCTCTTTTCCTCCTTCTTTGTTTATGCTTGACATAATGTTATATCCTTTATCCTTTTGCTTAAATTAATCAGTTTCCTAGCGCCAATTGGTTATCTTATCCTTGATCGTTGAATGCTATTCGAGTTTTGATTTCCATTTGTGTCTATTGGGAACTTTGATGTGCGTGCGTAGCTGTCTGCTGTCTGCTGTCTAAAAGAAACGTTCGATGGACGTGGTGGTTGGTGGCATAATGATCCTGTAGCTATCGTCATGGTATCAGACATTGTTCTTCCGGAATATATCATTTGGGTGCTGGTTGCTGCTAAAGTTCTGGCGTGTCGAGCATTGCTGTTAGGATCGAGTGATAGGTTTTAATTAGTGTTTTATGCATATTATGTTTCGGGCACATGACAGCCCCGCAAATAATTGCATTTTAATTGCTTGTCCCGAGCACATGGCCTGGCACATGGGCCACCCTGTGCAACCCAACGTCAACCCCTTGCCATCAGCACCTACATTTACGCAGGCAATTACTGCCGCCGGCCAGAAGCTATGGACACACATATCGATATTGATGGTCAATCAAACTTCGGTGCACCAGAGGTCCTGCTGGCAGCGTTGGCCAGAGTGTGGCATTTGGTGCTTAGATAATGACAGCTTAACTACTTTACACTGTTTGTGGTGTCAGTTGGTCAGGAGGCTATTAAAATAATTGCCCGGCAAATCATTTATTATGGCATGTGTTAGCCCCCGTGTGGAATACACTGGGCGTCCTGGGACGCGCTCGTTAGTGTTAATTCATGTGTAAGGATGTGGAAAAACTAAGGTAAGAACTTACCGCTTGCTTCTTTTCCCAGGACTTCATGGCTGTCTTGTATTTCTCGAATTCGTGGCACCAATCCGAATAGATTTTTTGGTAGTCATTACTTTTGTTAGGCGGTGTGCATCTGTGTGCGTTTGTGTGTGTGTGTGTGTGTGTTCGGGGAATAACAATAACAATTGATAATTGGCAAATAATTTTATATAATCATATTTTCAGGACACTCACCTATGCGCATCGACGGTTATGTTATAGCTGCACAATAAGGAGCCGCCCAAGTGGCAATCGTAGCGCCCGCCATCGGCCTCATTCACTGACACCACGACCAATCCACGTTCCGTAGTTTCAATGTATTTGGTGGGACTGTACTTGATCTCATACCTGAAAAGGAGAAAGTGTCATTTTATACAAATCTATTTTATTTAAAAAAAAAAAAAAAAAGGGAAGAAAAATATTGAAAAAATCGTGTCATACCGTCCCTTGTCCTTGGAGTGATGGTACCAGGTCACCTGTTCGTTCTTTAGCACCTCCGGAATCTTAACGAAGCAGCCCAAGTGCACGCTCTGGCCGTAGGTCACAACAATCTTCTTCTTGAGGACACTCGAGTCACATATGTCGCTCGTCTCATTGGCCACATCCTGCAAAACGATTAATGGAACATTTGCATTGAAAGGAATACATCCCCAGCCATCACATTCTTTGGCCACGGCACTCACCTGCAACAGATCCAATTCGTATGGTCGGCACGTGTTCGCCTCCTTGTCCCAGCCACAGTACGGATCACGGACACAACGGAAGCAATTGTCGTAACGACGGTTGCACATGGCCAGGTCGATTTGCTTGATACGATGATCGGTGCCCACATAGAGGGATTTACGTGTCTGACTGATTTCCATCACTTGGATGGCCTCATTCGGCGCCACCTCAAAGATGTCCAGCAGCTTCGACAGCGACTCCCCGTTCCGATAGTACTGCACAATTTTATAGATGCGTCCCAGATTTGTGCCCACATAGTAAACGGTGTACTCCTGGTTCAGTATGTCGATTTTGATTCTGGAATAAATCGAATGGCAAATGAGACAATAAATAAAAAAAAAATGATAAAAAGATAAACTTTTATCCCTTTATGCCTTTATGCGAGTCCTTGCCGCCTTACAATGGGTGAGATTTAAATAATATGAAATGAATTCGATGTGCAGGTAGGGAAATGGGACGTCGGCATTCAATGGAAATTAAACGCTTATTGAATATGATAAATGGCCGGAATATTAACGAATTAAATAGTCGCATCTGTGCGACATCTCCTTTATTTTTGCATATTAATAACGTGATTGTAACACCTGCCAGCACAAGTGTGAGTGTGAGTGTGTGTGTGTGTGTGTGTGTGTGTGTGTGTGTGTGTGTGTGTGTGTGTGTGTGTGTGTGTGTGTGTCGCTGGTGTTGCTATTATGGTTGTTGTTGCTACCTTTGTAAATAAAGGTATTAAAATTCGTCACATGTTTGTGCCATTTCCCGCCCAGTCGTCGCCGGACGGTAAAATAGGTGCTTAAACAACTCATAAATGTAAATAAGCTTAATTTTTTATATTTCATTTTCTTGATTTTTTTTTTTTTTTGAATTATTTATCTCTTTTAATATTTAATAAAGATAAATTAAAAGCAATAAAATATAGAGAACAAGCAGCACACACACTAATGGCCAATGTGGGGATGTGTACTTGGGAAAAGCTTACACTGGTGTCCCCATCTATAAGCCTCTCTAAAATTATTTTTATTAAATAGAGGACTGAAATATTAACAGTGGTGGCAAAAAAATGGCAGTATGAACACTAAGCTCTCCATTTTGACAAAACCTCGAAATGTACAGTGGTGTCGAAAATAATAGGAATGCCTGCTTGTATTAATTAATTCCTAGAAGAGAACAGCCTAAAAATCTTACTTACACTAGTGTCCTGATTACGAGTCTAGTATCGCACTAAAGTAGTGGCAAAACTAACGTGTCATTTGAACCAATAAAACCGCATCACAATAGTGATGGAAATATTATGTATACACTGAAACTTGACACAAACTCTTGTCTCGCTTTATTGATTTCAATGTTCCAGCTTTGCATTTAATCTCTCCTATTTGAACTATGAACAGTATTTAAAATTGATACTGTGTTCAATATGGAAAACAAGAGCTTTTGTCTTGGGTTAATTAAAGCACTCAAAAAATCAAATAAAATGCACGTTTGAACATGGATTTGCACTTTGAAAGAGAAGCCGCAAAAGGAAACAAATCGAAAAATGAAAATAAATAAATACAAGACACAATAAAAAAAAAATTAAAAACTAGAGCAAAACGAGTCCTATGCAAACATGGAAGCTGGACATGCACGTTATATGTACTTGGAATTTGTATTGTATTTGGATATGTGCAGTGTATATAAAATGTAGGTGGATAGGAACTCGGAGCAAGTCAGAGAGAGAGAGAGAGAAAGAGAGATAGATGGAAAAAGGGGGAGGGCGG
Source organism: Zaprionus lineosus (assembly GCA_035044505.1). NCBI lineage: Eukaryota > Metazoa > Arthropoda > Insecta > Diptera > Drosophilidae > Zaprionus > Zaprionus lineosus. The sequence goes on from JAWNNX010000320.1 coordinate 4,656, forward strand.
TTGGGAGGTGAATAGATAACGAGTGGAAATAAAACTTACTTGTCAACAACGAGCTTTGTGAACACCAAATCCCTTTTATAATAGACCGGATTGTTGTGCTCGTGATTTACGGCTTTGTCCATAAGTGGATGTGAGCGTATGAAATTCAAGACCGTATCCGGAAGATTTGAGGTATCGTTGACACATGTGCCTGGGCGCGGTTCAGGCACACGGGAATTGAGGACTGGCAGCCAGGCGGAGTTGGAAGAGGATTGCTCTTTAAATTTGCCTGCAAGGGAACAAAAACAAAAAAGGAAACGTAAGGATATGTATTATGGTTAAGAGTGTTATACACAAGGCAAGGTGAGTGTGGGAATATATACACATATACACATATATATATATGAGTGTGTGTGTGTGTGATTGTCCTGTGGCAAGTGTTGCAATGAAGTTTTAAATCTGCGAACCCCAAAGTGTCAGCTGTTCTGCATTGGCGTTAAGCGTCTCAGTGAGTGTGAGTGTATTGTGTATGTTGTGTGTGAGCGTGTGTGTGTGTGGGTGTGGCAATAATCCATTCAAATGGATTTTCTAATACGATTTATGTTGCTCCACGGGCAAGGCGAACAGTGAAATTACAAAACACTCAACGTGTGTGAGTGCCGAGTTGTGTTGTGTCCTATTGGATCCTGTGGCACCTATTGGATTTATCGCAACTCTCTTGGACTGTCCCTCGTCCTGTTGCACGAGTTACAGTTAAATCGCATGAGGGGCCACAACTGAAACGTTTGTGCAGTTTGCAAATAAAATTTGCCGATAAGTTGCATTTGCCATTTGCCATTTCTATTCGAAATCCTCTCCGTATTTCCATTTTTATTCCTACTCCAATTTCCATTTCTGTTTCTATTTCTATTTATATATCGAGTTCTATTTTTATTTCATGTCTTTTATTTATTTTCTGATTATTTTTGTTTTTTTTTTTTGTACTTGTGTCCATAGAAAGTTTTCTACTACTACTGACTGTTTCCACTCGACTCTCAAAGCACTTGAGGGATCGAGCGCAATTTAGTTTGGGGAAAAACAAAAGGGAAAATTGCACGTCACGTGGTGGCCTGACAGTTGGCAACATTGTGGTGGCTACCGATAGCGTTCATCACGGCTCCAGGATGAGCATCAATTTTGCATACGACACTTAACATCTACGGACGGTGAGAGGCGGGGGTGGCAGAGGATGGAATGGGCATGTGGGATGTGTGATTTGGGATGGAAGAGATGCAGGATTCAAATCAAAGTTTCAACTCACCATTGAAGGCGGCCTGCACCTCGTTTATGTGGAAACTGCATACGGCTGATCCAATCAGGCCATTGGTGCTGGTCGTGAATGTGGCATAGAAGCGGGTCTTGTCCGAGGGCAGCTGGTAAACCGATTGTATCTCATTGAAGTAGAACGGAAATTCGCCGGATATGCTGCAGTTGAGACGAGCCTTCAGATACGTGGCCCAGTTGTGGGCCAGCAGGTTCTTGCCGCCCACATCCTTCTTGCAAACACGTGCGATGCGCGAGTATACAGCCTTGCCGCAATTGATGTACTCTACGGCCGTTTCTCGGAAGAAGAAGTAGACGTACTCGCCGATGTCAAAGGACCCAACGAAATTAGGTTCTGAAATCAGAAAGAAGAAGAAGAGCATGAACAATGGACGGTTAGATGGATGACCTGCTGGAAGTGACGATCTACATAATTGGATAGCCTAAGCAGCTTAGCTGTCGGCTACTTATGAATCGCATCAATACACAGGCTCAAGGACTCCCGTGTGCGTGCCATCACAGACATTCGCAGAGCAAACAATGAAACTCATGCGCGAAATCATTTGTACTGCACACAGACACACACAGGCACACACACACACAGTCACACCGAGAGAAGCTCGTGTGTGGGAAATCCTTTTTTCAATTTTATCTAAAGCCACAGCTACAGCCAGAGGAATAGCAAGAGCAGGAGCCGCAGGAGCAGCCCATGGATTTTACTTACTGTCCAACCACTTGGAATCATATTTGAGCGTGCGCTTGAATTTGTATTCCAGGCGCTTTGCTGATGTATTATACAAATCCGTCCGGAAGATCACAGTGTCCGCTTTGGTAAACTCCGCATTGGTGCCCGAGTACTGTGAAAAGGATACAAAGCAAGGATAACACAGATTGAGACAAACTGTATGAAGTGTTTGTGTAGGTCCTTTTTTTCATACGGTTACATGGTTAGGTATTTGTGAAAGGGACATGTCCTTTAAAGTGAATTTTTTGTTTTGTTTTGTTTTGATAAGAAAAGGATTTTTCAACTGAATGAAAATTATCCTTAACCACATATATATGGGCAACTGCCATATAAGTTATACGAGCTTTCACCATAAAATATGATATCATGCAAAAAGGACATGTATGCATGGTTTTTTTAGTATTTCATATGAAACTTACCAGACCGGCAAGTCCACCAGGATTTCCTTCCTCGACATAAATGGCTGTGGAGTTGTCCAGCGGATCGTAAGGACACTTGGCGATTCCATGCCCAACGCCGATCACATACTCCGAGCGTGGCAGGTGCGTCAGATTTGACTGGTTAAAAAAAGGATAAATTTTATTATTTTAATAATTTACAATTTTAATATTTTATTATTTTAATATTTTTATATTTATTTTTTATTTTTTAAATTTAAATTTTTTCCCACTAACAACTGTTATACTCCGAACATGACTGTTATACAGCTCAAGTTAGAAGTAAGTTTTTAAGTTGTATTTTTAACTCCGAATTTATTTCAAAAATACCCAAATTTATTTTATATAATATTTTTTAAAATTGTTTACATTTTAAATAAATATATGTTTTTTTTTTTTATTATTTATTTGTTGCATTTCTTTTCCCTAAACTTTAAGCTAAAATCCCTTTTCAAGAACATCGAGAAACATAGTTGAAAATAAATGTTTAATAAAATGTAAATACACAACATTTCGAGTATTTGCATTTATTATTATTATTTTTTTATTTTTAAATATTTTATAAATATTTTGTTTATAAATATTTAAAAGGGAAAATATACAAATTTTGCCATTGTTATAAATTTTTGCTTTGATTTTTTATTTATCAAAGTCGGAATATTTTTTTTATTGTGAGTCCTAGAAAAACAGCATTTGTGGGGATTGGGGTTGAAATGCGTATGTGTATGTGTATGTGAGTGTGAGTGTGAGTGTGTGGGTAAGTGCATTGTTGGCAGCTTCTGGCTGCACCTGCACACTAATGACTATTTTCACAACACGTCACATGGCTTTGGGTACATCGAAGTTATATAAGTTTTCTACAAAGCAGAAAAGGAAGAAAAAATAGAAGAAGAAGAAGCAAAAAAAAGAAGAAAGCTAAAGAAGAAGAGATGATGTTCTGAGAGGAAGAAGAAGCAGTCAAAGTATCTCCTTTCAGTTTATATGAATGAACGCTGATGCGTGCTTTGTGTGTGTGTGTGTGTGCTTCAGTTCCCGGATTGCGATCTTAAGTCAACAGCACACACACACACACACACACACACGCACACACGCACACACCCATACCACAAAGCAGGCCTTTTTTATATTTTCTGGAAAATCTTTTGAAAAGTTGCGTCGTTGTTGCGTTGTCATAGCTGCAAAACTTGTCCTTGAGAATAGATACACCCAACCACCCAACCACCCAACCAGCCAACCACCCACCCATCCGTATGCCCCATCAGATACGCACCAATACACACATACACACCACTGTAATTGGTGTGTTGGCAACGTCTGTTTTGTACTTACATAGATAACATAATCCTTGGGATTGTGAGCATTGGTGCCACAAACATAGAGCCTATCGCCTTGTTGCATCGATTGTATGACTCGCACGTGGTTCTTGCAATCAAAGACCTGAAAAGATGTGCCAAGAGGAAGCATTGAAAAACGGATTGAAAAAGTAGTGGAAAAAAGTAAATGATGTTGCAACAAAGTGCGCCAAGAAAATTGCACTCACACACAAGTTGAATATAAATCAAAACTTTATATATATATATATATATAAGAGTGTTAGTGTGTGTGTGTGTGTGTGTGTGTAAGTGTATATGTGTGTGCCTGTCGTGTGGCAGAAATTCTACAATTTGTAATCGCACGCGTCGCTGCAGCCACAGTCGCTAAATCAATTGGCAACAATGCAACGCAGCGCTGGAAAATCCCTGCCACAGATGCCACAGCAGCATTATGATGACTTAAGCAACACACACACACACACACACTCACGGACAAGCATTGTGACACAAGTGTGCACCAAAAACAGTTCAATTGACATTTAGATACAATCAGATACACCCATAAGACACACACACACATATATAGAGACACATGTACACACACGCGCACACTCACAGGGATATAGAGAACGCTGAGGGGCTGTGTCTGTTGCACGAAAAACTTGCCACAAATTGAAAAGCCACAAATAAATTGAAAAGGATTTCAAATGAAAGGATTTGCTGTCACATTATAAACGAGTTACAATAACAGGCAACTGAAGCGTCAGCTGCATTTGCAAGGCGCTGGGGATATGAGAACCGGAATCGGAATTGGAATCGGAATCAGAATCGGATTCGGATTTGAAATTGGAGCGTTTCGCGTGCGACACATTCCCTTCCCTTTCCTGCAGCAAGCCACCTTTAAAAAGGATTCACAGCGAAATACACACTTCAAGTGTGTGTGTGTGTGGGTGGGTGTGTGGATGTGATGCTTGTGTGGCGTGTGTGTCTCTGTGTGTGTGTTTGTAATCAGTAGATGCCGCCTTGTTGCAAGCATATGATATAAAAATCAATCAAATGCGATGCAAGCCACGCGATTCGTGTGGCTGCCTCATAAGTAGTGCCTTCAGAAGTGCAATGGTAATAGAATTGATTGAATACATAAAGATGTATGAGTGTGTGTCTGTGTGTGTGTGTGTTCATGCAGAGTTTCTCCTTCTTTCTTACCTGACTTTTTCCCTTCGACACACAACTGACAACATCGTCGCGGGTGGGCTCCAAGTTGATGACATCGCGCTGCAAAAATAAATAAAATAATTTTTTATTAGGCAAATGTATCAAATTGACTTCATTTTGTTTTTCTTATAAAGTTATAATATAACAAGAACATTTCTAATGTCCCATTTCAGTTGAGTTGTTCTGAGCGATAAAATTGAATACCCCGTAATAACTTTCCCAAGGAAATGCTCGATGATGCGGCAACGCATAGTCAACCTCTGCGAATATCCTTTATTTTAGACTAAATTTTCTTTGCTTTAGCTTCAAGGATTCTTGATGTTTAATTTTTGGTAAATTTACTATTTAAATTTCTAGATACCCTACACAAATTAAGTATTTGCAAGCTTCAAAGTTAAATCTGAATATTCATACATTTGCCCCAAACCCCAAGCTAAGCCTTCACCATGAGGCAGCTTCTTCTTGGGCGAAAATGGATTTTCTGTGCATTTTCCCACTTATTTTTTTTTTTTTTGGGGCTACGTTTTCTTGCGCCACGCATAAACTACAACTAGAAGTCGCGACAGGAGACGAGCGGGAAGGGGGAAGGGTACAGTGGTGGGGAAGGGTACAGTGGCGGGGGAGGGTACAGTGGCGGGGGAGGGTAGGTAGCCGGCTTTTGAATTCCTACCATCAGAAGGAGGCCAACCTGAGCCGAACATTGCCTTTAGAATGCTTTCAAGCAAATTGATTTATAAATCACGTAATGTAACGAGCACATACGAAATATTTTCAAGCAAAATGCGCGCACGCACCACACGGCAAACCTCACACCGTCCCAACCTCCCACCAATCCACCATCCAGGAGGAGCTACACACACATAGCACCACAGCGGCGAGGCGTCCACATAAAACCAAAATCATGTATTATTTAGTTAAATTTGCATTTGCCGCATAAAGCTGCCACAGTGGCACAGCAGAACGCGCTACTCGCAACGCGCACCTTGCCGACAACTTGGCTTGGGTTCAGCTTCAGTTCCAGCGGCACCGCCAAATGATGCCCACGGCGGACGCAGTTACTCGCAGCGTGTGAAATAGAACATAAAATATATTGACGTATGCCTCCAGCCTTGCTAGATGACTGGTGGTGGTTGGAGGGGGGTGGGTGGTGGTTGGGTGAATGTCTCAAAATGGCAGCAAAACGTGGCGTCTTTCGGTTTTATGATACGTTTGCGGCCAGGTTTCCAGCTGCTGTTGCAGGTGCAGGAGTTGCCACAGAACGTTTCACTCATAAAACAACCTTTTGTATGACATAAATTCATAAACAGCCCAATACACACCATTCACACACACACACACACACACGCAGTCACTCATGCACAGACCAATCCATTCACACACACACACACACACACACAGCCTAGACACATGTATTTGAAATTGTGAACAAAATGGCTTCGCCATCGAGAGACATACAACAAATTTCGAGGGTCCGCAAAGTTTTGGCGTTTATGTGAAAAATTAGTTCAGAAACATTTGCCCGATTTTATGTTGGTCCAAGGATATATATAAAACGGATTGTAAGTGCAACTATATAGATAAAGGAAGTCATATATTTGCCAAGAAATGATTATAAAGTCTCAACTGTTGATTCGAAAAAGTTTGAAAATTATTTTTTAAAGTCTCCCTCCTTTTTTTTCCTGTATATATTCTTTAATCCTGTCCTTTCTATCCTTTCAAATATGACCAATGCGAAGTGTCCTGCGTATGGCCGCCATTTAAATGCCGTTAAATAGTTAGCCGATTAATTCGCTCAGTGTACATAAATTATGCGCCGTTGTGCCCATTACCGCCGTAACGTAGAATCTGGTCCTGCGTCCATGGCCAAAACGGAATGGCCATAATGCAGCCCCCAGAGCGCATATTAAATATGTTTTTTGTTGTGAAAGTGTGGGGAGTGGTTTTTGTTCTTGGCTACGTTTGTTGGTGGACAGGGACACGTTAGCAAGGATATAGGTTGTTCTTATGGGCAGGATGTTAGAATGGCCAACGGAAAGAGGATATTTTTCACTCGTTTACTTAGGGGAATCGAAGATTTGTGGCACGACATTTGATTTGCGCCTAAAAGGTGGCTAAGCCGACCGCGTTTCTCCGCTCTGCATGTATTACTGGATGTCCGTGTATGAGTATGTGTGTGTGTGTGTGTGTGTGTTGACAAAGTCCGACGACAGCGAAACAGCAAGAAAAAAAAGAAAAACAATAATAACGAAACCAAAAGGACAGGCTTAAGCCAGTGGCGGCCATTTGCCAACTATACACACACCCACACACACACACGTATACAGTTGCAAACGCAGTAAGGTAAAGTTGTGTGTGGCAAGGCGCGTAATGAATTTTTAAAAATATGCCACAGCCTGCGGCACACGGGCTGTTTGCCTAAAAGCATGCTACACGTTTTATGTGCTTTTGCCGGTTGTTAGATTTGTGGCCCAGGGAATTGCGCACACAAAACAAGGACCACTCGGAAAACCACTCGACAAACTGCGTTTGAATCAACCAAAACTCGTGGGAGCTTAGACTAAAAGCAAACGCCAGGATTATACATGTACACAAATTTACAAATACATAAATGAAAATATATACTTATTGTTATAGTTTTGATCCTCTTCCTGTTGGCTCCCGCCATAGTCAGTAGTCGGTAGTCCTTAGTCCTGAGTCATTCGTCAGTAGTCAGTAGTCAGTAGTGAGTAGTCAGTAGTGAGTAGTCAGTAGTGAGTAGTCAGTAGTGAGTAGTCAGTAGTGAGTAGTCAGTAATGAGTAGTGAGTAGTGAGTAGTGAGTAGTGAGTAGTGAGTAGTCAGTAGGCGGTTGACAGTTGTCAGTCGTTTATTACGGTTTATTACGAATTAATATAAAATACTTACATCACAATACGAAGAGGATATATTTTGGAGATTCAAACGGAATACTCGATCCCTGCGAATTAAAGGAAAAAGAGATTTGCATTTTTAGCTGATGCGATGATAAGTCCTTTAGACTAAGTGTACTTACATGGCGCCCACGTAGAGCGAGTCGCGCTCCTCGTTCAAGTGGAAGGTGCGGTAGTAGAGCTTGCCGCATGTGAACTCCCGCACATGATCTAAAAATTGAAAGAAAAGCATCCGCACACATTTTAGTACAAATAGTTAGCATAGTTTTTGTTTACTCCTTAAATATTTAGACAACAAATTTTCTTAAGTGAGCCAAGGAAAACGCATACCCATACCCAGTCCCAATCCCAATTCCAGGACCATTCCCATACCCGTACCCAATTCCCACACACACAATCCCAGCTCGGGCATGGAACGGATCCGGGTCCGGCACAAATGAGCGCCTGTCAACAAAGTTTATGCAGACACATTGACAAAACGCAAACAACAGCAAACAGTCGGAGGGATGAGGGCGAGGGGGAGGGGTTGGACACACACAGACATTGGCTTGGACAGGGATACACAAAGCATAGCCACAGGCTGGCCACATATAGGGACAAACATCGCAAAGGAGCAGAGCAGCAAAGGAGAGGAGGAGGAGAAGAGTGGAGGAGGAGAAGAGTGAAGGAGGAGGAGGGGAGGATGGGTGCCTTGCATGTGAGTGAGATATCCCATTTCAATCAAATGACATTTTGACATTCCTCTTTGCCGGACACTATCGCCGGGGCGTTGGCAAATGTATCCAAAGTGCAAGCTTTAAATGTTGTTTATTTACTTTTAACTTTGGCTAACACAAATACGCACTCACACAGGCACATCACACCCACACACACACACACACCCAAACACACTCTTAGGGAGGACACAAAAAAAAAAACTGCATTGGAGCAAAAGGAGCTGCGCTCAATCTGCGGGTAACTTTATATCTTAATGCAATTTATGAACTTCAGTAACTTCACCAAGGACTCTTAAAGCAGGACTCGAGCTCTGCCTTTGGAAAGTCTAAGTAGCAAATTGCATTAGGTGATCAGCGCAGAAAAGTATGCTATATAAATTGCAGCTCACAACAAAATGAGATCTGTGCATTGTTTGAAGGATTTAACAGTTTCTCAAAGGATCAAAATAATTTACTTTTTATAAATTAAATATTTATTTAATCCTTATTCTAACCATGTAGTTTAGTTGGTCATGAATATCAAATGGAAAGCTTTTCCAGTTCTTAGGCAATCGTAAATCCATTGAGTATTGAAAATCCCCGGAATCCCAATCAACTTTGCTTTGTCAATTGTAAGCAACATTTGAATTTAGAACAAGTCTGATTAATTATATGTAAACATGTTTAAGTATGGGTTAGTGGCTGTGTGTGTGTGTGTGTGTGTGTAGTGTGTGAGTGTGTGCTTACTTATTATGTTAATTTGACTGACGTCGCGCTGTCTGCGCGCTATTTGCCATGAGACCAAGGAAGTCAGCGCAAGGAAGGGAGTGAAGGGAAGGAGGGAAGGGAGGGGGCGGGGCAGGGGGACAGGGCAAAGCGCAGAGCGCTGAGTACGCATTTACTTAATTAAACTAATTAATATTTGCTTAGAGTGCTTGACGTTGGAACCACACACATGACAAACTAAGCACACACAAGCACACACACACACACATACAATTACACACACACACATACATGGGAAATGTATTGTCATTTAATGGGACTGTCAGCTGGGAAACCCTAAAAGCAGATATCGTAATATCGACCAATTAATTTTCCGACATTTCTTACAATTATCCCATCAAGGAAGAAGGAAAAAGCTTCCAACTATTAAATCTACTACTCTGCAAATGTCAAGCACAAATTGTCAGCTGTCACTTGTGAATTTTACAAAGGACTCAAGAAACATATCACAGTTCAAATGAAGGTCCTGCTTGCTCTATTCAAGACTTTATAATTACTTTTGGGAGCAAGTATTTTGGATTCGAACACAAGAGAAATAGAAAATGGCTATAAACACTTGACAACTAAATATTTAGCGTTCGGCAGGTTTGACAACAACAAAGGACATATCGATGCATGTGTGCCGATATGTCTGTTTATATAGCGAACAACACACACACACACACAACAATGGAAAATGCAAATGTTCCATTCTTTTGTCACTGTCTCTACATTTCCTATCGCAGTTTTCCCCCTTTCGACGCTTTAGCATTCACCCCCGCACAACACACAGCCATACACTCGCACACATACACACACACACACTCGCACACACACACATACAGCCACAAGTGCAGCTATTTTTGATTTCCGATTTAAAGTACATTTTGGACAAAGGCAAACACTGAAAACTCTTCCAGCCAAAAGTAGCAAGCGCCAATAAAGGGGCGTAAAAGGGGCGGCAAAGGGGAGGAAAATCTGCGTCTTTTGTTTGCCAACGGGAAACAAGTACAACTACAACCGACAATACAAATGCACACACACATACACACAGGCATACACACACATATATGTGTACATAAGTTTTTGCATATATTGCGCACAATTCGGGTAAATGTCCTTGCCAAACCGGAAGTCGACTTGTATTCGCTTGAATTGTTATTGTGCCCCTCGCATGTGCAGGACTCGCATTTGTTTGTCGCTTCATGTCGATCTTTTTCCGCATTTTTTAGTTTTTGCCTTTTTATTTTTATTTATATACAATTTTTTCTCGCTTTTTTCTTTGCTAAGTTTTTTTCTGGCTGCTTCCATCGCCTTCCATGCCTTTAAGTCCTTTGACTTTAAATTATATTTGCTTTCATTTGCCATAAAATTGTGAGGAATGAAAATTAAATAAATAAACTAAAATATTTTATATTGTTTTATAATAATTTTAGATAATTTTTTTTTTAAGTCAAGCCGTAGCTTTGACATTTTTAGCTGAGCTTTAAAAATGATTTTTATTATATATAAAATAAATTTAAAATAAATAAAATATAAAATAAAATAATATAATATATAAATATATCAGACTATTTTTTTTTATAAAGAAAAAATATTTTTTTTTATTTGATTATTTTATTTTTGAATTTATAGAAATTTTTATAGTCTTAATAAAAAAAGCAAAACCAAAATAAAGCCTTAAGACATCTTAAAGCCTTTGGAATGCCAAGCTCCTTTTCTGATTATTCAATCTGCGCGGATCCTTCTTTTAGGGACAATTTCACAATAACAGAATCATAAATATGTCCCCCAGGATACGCACATATATATATATATATATGTGCATATTAATTGGGCGATTCAATATGCTAGCTAATAACTTGTATTAACATTACTTGTAGTGGAATTTATGGTCTCCAGGACTGTAAATCTTTATGGGCGGGGGAGGGGGGCTTATTACGGAAAACATCCTCAATATCTGGCAAACGATTTGCGGCACATTTACGATGCCAATTTGAGAGGCATTTCGCATTTTTGCTAGTTCCGATTCCGTTCTACAATTGTCTCGCACGCACTTGGAGGATGCGCGTTTCCCTTGCGAATGGAGTCTATAAAAATATTATACATATGGCCATAAAGGCTACACAGGACGACGATGATGATGATGATAGCCGAGACGACAAATGTTTATTTACATGAGCCTCTGAGTTGGCGACCAAATAAATTGTTATGAGCCTGCCGGAAGCCAGAGACTGTCTACTGTTGTCTACTGTCAGTCTATTGGCATCTTATGGCTGTCTACAGTTGTGGCATCTACCGCTGCCTACTGCCACTTGCTACTGCCTTCTGCCTGCTGCCTGCTGCCTACTGCCAGTTACTGCTGCCTCTTATAATAAATTACAAATTGAACGGAAGCTAATCGTCGACATGTTCTTGCATCGCCCGAGAGTCGCCAGGACTTTGGCAAGAAATTATCAGCTGTGGCAAGTGGGGTGAGTGTGGCAAGTGTGGCAACGGTGGCAAGTAGTGGGCGCCGTTTGCTTGCACAGGTGTTGCATGCGACAAATTGTGCATAACGCTTTGAGCACAACACATTGCCAGTCCTTACAAAAGCAGTCGTAAAATTGTCCTTCAAAATTTGTGCCATTTCAGACTTTCAGCTTTATTCGCTTTTAATCCAAGTCCAATCAAAATCAAATTGCATTTACGATCTGCCTTTGAGAGAGCGCATTTTTATGGCTTTCAAACATTTTTACTCCTTCGACTTCCAATTCTTCTTTTGGCAGTTCTTATTTGGGATTTCGACAGTGGGCGTGGCTGGGTGGTTAAATTCCTATATATTCCTTTTTTATTATGAGCATACAAAGCTTATGGACGAGTACACACGGGCGAAGGCAAAGGCAAATGCACAGGCACACACTCACACACACACACACACACACACGCACACACATACATACATATACATATTCATGTATTTATGACTCCATATATGTCAATAATTTTTATGCGCTTCATAAATATGCGTGCGCCTTTACGACATTCTCCGTCAGTCAAATCAATTCCTTAAGCTGTCCTCCGCATAACCTTCTGGTCCTTTCCCCACTCCCCCCTCCCCCGCGTTTCCATCTTAATACCATTTCCAAAAGCGTTATTATCGAATCAAAATACAAGGGGAATAACGAGAGTCAAATGCAGTAAACATTTGCAAAATTCCACCACTTCCACTTCCACTTCCACCCACTTCCCACCTCCCACCATGCCCATCCAACCGCTTGGCAGTGTCCTTCCAGTTGGGAGCTGCTTGCAGGCAGCAGCCCACAAACATGTCAGGAGCCATGCCACATGCATAAAAGCCAAAGCTGAACACTTGGTTTCGGCCTTTGGTGACATTACCGTATCCTTTGATATGTTACCTGTTGTCCTTTGGCTTGAGGGCTCCAATAGTTGCCACAGCTCTGCCAACTCTGCCAACTCTATGACAACGGTCGGACGGTCGGTAAACTGTTTATATTTTAATGTATAAATATGTCCTTATGCAAAATCTTTCCTTGATGTTCGGCTAAGTGTGAGCAATTAAATCACAAAAGAAATTAAATGAAGGTAATTTAAAATGAACATTGAATTTAACCAGAACGACATTTAAATTGAGCTTGTTGACTTTGAACTCAAGGATATGCACAATCAAAGGATGTAATTAATAAAATATTTTAATTACCGAAACTTCAACATTCGAAATGTGACATTAAAGCCTTCTATAAACCAAAGCATTAAAAGCTACTTTGTATTTGAAAAATAGTTTATTTTTCCCCTTAAGGAATCACCAGGATCTTTTATTTGCTGACACATGTGAAAAGTTGTCCTTTGAGTTGGCATTTCATTTGAAATTTTCCATTTCAATTTTCTTGAGTTGCTGCCTCTGAATCTAAGACTTTTATGTCTCTAATCTTTCTTGTGTTCTCATGATGCATGTGAATGCGTATGTGTGAGTGTATGGGTGTGTATGTGTGTGTGTATGCGTATCTGTGGGAGTGTATGCAAATTTCCCATTATTTTGCTGGCTAATTATGAGCAATGGCTTCCTTTTCCTGATGCACTCGCTCAATGTGTGTGGGTGTGTTTGGTCTTCCTATCTTTGTGTGCGTGTGTGTGTGTGTGTGTGTGTATGTGTGTGTACACTACGTCAGCATAAAGCACTCGAAAAATGTCTAGACGTCTGATGTCTAGGCGTGTTGTTATCCACACTTGTGCGCTGATTCGTGGCCTGCGGCCCCCAAAGGAACAAGTTGCCAGTTGTCGGCGGCAAGTTGTCGGTTACCAGCTGCAGGTTGCAGGTTGCCAGTTGCCGGTTGCCGGTTGCAGGACGGGGCGACCACTCTTAAGTGGTTGCCATTTCATTTGCCGAGAAATTACATGTGAGAATAATTAAAACGCAACAAGGACGAAAAAGGACCAAATCCTTCCAAATATTATATATTTCGTTTATGCACTGTACTTATCATAAGTTAAAAGCGCACCCAACTTCACGTTGTATCACGCATAGCTGCTGTAATGCTCTAAGGATTCTTAGATGAAATTCCCAAGGATTGAAACTCCTGTCTTTACAATATGAAGACATCATGGGATTCATGGCATAAACTTCAAGTAATTCTGCGAAATGAAGACACTCACAGGATGGGCGAAAATAATAGGGTTACTGATCCTTAAGCCCCCTCCATTCTCAGGGCTATTGACTGGCCATCAGGCCGGCCATAAATATGGCAAATATAGTGTATTAAGGCTGCCCGCAGACTCATTTTGTGCGAAACATTTGCAACTCTATTTAGTTCTCATTTTATGACTGTCGACGGGCAGCGGCGGGTCGAGTCGAGTCGAGTCGAGTTCATTTTGTAGCCAAATAGCAAATGCAAAAACAGTGCCTCATAAAAAGCAGCATCACCGACGAGACTACCAAATAGGAGCTGCCAGTGGGAGTAGCAGTGGGAGCTGCAGGATACTGGCATTTATGCGCTGCCAGAGCACTCGCCGACCGGGCAACCCAAAAGAGAATGGCAGGAGAGGGGGGAAGGTAGAGAGCAGGGGGAGGGGGAGGGGGAGGGAGAGGGGGAGGGGGGCAGCAGCAGCAAAAACGCAACAAATGCGGCAACCGTTTCATTTTTGGTGTTTTCCAACGGCAAATGGGGAACTTCATTTGATGATCCTGGGAGCCAGGCTCTTTGGAGAGTGTCGGGGCGGTCAGACAGCCAGGAAGCCGGGTAGATGGGGGGAGTCAATGAGCAGACATACATGTGTGTAGCTTTTTGTGGCTGCGCAAGTGTGTGTCCATTTGGTGTGCCATAAACGAGACAAGAACTAACTATTTGAAGTCCTCTCGTTTGGGGCTCTTTTTGTTGCAAGTGCAACAACTTTTGGTTTACCTTGCATTCGGCTGGGATATAAACATTTTGTGGTACACTAAATTCCGGATGCATGCCGTGAAGTTGCAGCCATGATGCAACATGAAACGAGCACTTAAGGATGATATGCCGAATGCAGGTCCTGCATAATTAAGAGCGCAAATAAATAGCATGGGAGTTAGATCCTGGCAAATCCACAACTACAATAATAATAATAATAAACGAACTGAATCTGATTAAGGATTTAAGCTGAAGAAATGACAGGAAATTACAACACAAAATGACAGAAGGACAAATTGACAAGAGACTGAGAGAAAGAGAGAGAGGGAGGGAGAGAGAGAGAGGGAGTCCTGGAAACACGTTTGGTTAATCAATTTGGTCGTAATGAAATTCAATTAAAATGGCCAAAACTAATGCACATTTGGACTCTTTCGACTGTGTGTGTGTGTGTGTGTGTGTTTAGATTGTGTATCCTTTGGTTGATTGTCCTGGGTAAATTACAAATGCAAATTAGCTTTAAGTGAGTTGTTTGTCTGTTTATATAATCACTTACACAAATTTCATTTGACATTTTGTTTGAATAATTAAGTTATGGCAAGGACTGCCACTCACAGTCCCAAATGTCCTACTTAACCGGCAGCACTTAAGGTCCCTTGTTCTAATTCGTTCAATGTGCGAACACTGATTGCATTCTCTATTATATAATCACATGCATTTTCTGCACTCCCAATGCGGTGTAATACACTTCCCAGATATCCCCCATTCCATCCCCATCCCCCTCCCCCTTCCTATCACAACCCCCGCCCTACTGATAAATTCATATCCCCAACTCGCCACCATCAAGTTTCCTCCTACTCGTCGTCTGGCAGTTATCATTTCCTTTTGCCCGCCCTCGTTCTCGCCTCCGCCCCCGCCACGCCCCGCCCATCACTCTAATCAGCCGCAAACGGAACGCAGCGCCAGTCGTCGAGTTTATCAATCAAATGTTATAAAACTTTGGCATTCGTTCTGAAAACTTTTCAGCTTAATGATTTGTAAATATGAAGAGCGAAGATGAAAGGACGAACTTGACGGCAACAC
Organism: Zaprionus lineosus; assembly: GCA_035044505.1. Lineage (NCBI taxonomy): Eukaryota > Metazoa > Arthropoda > Insecta > Diptera > Drosophilidae > Zaprionus > Zaprionus lineosus. The sequence goes on from JAWNNX010000320.1 coordinate 20,472, forward strand.
GTCGACTACCCAATACCCTAACTTTTGGCCGTACAACAGTCTGTGCCGAGGGACCAATAAAACTGAAGTTGGGAAAAAATTGAATACAAGATTTTCTCCCCTCCTGTGATTTTTCTATGAGTTTGGGCTTTAAAGAATTTCGAGGGCAAATCTCAAAAGTACTAAAAACATTCCAAGGAAATTTATGTGTCCCCCAGGACTTACGTTTTGGTTGAAAGGAATTTTATCGTTAGGATAAAGTATGATATTAAAATCAAATATTAATTGAACGATTAAAACTAAGCATGAAAATTTATTATATTAAAATTATATATATAAAAAAATACTTTAAAAAGAAAGTAAAAATCGAATAAAATGTATTTAAAATTAGAAATTTGATCAAAAAGGCTTTATCCTTGAAATTTAATTATTTTATAAATTTTTAAATTAAAATATATAAAATATATATGATTCCAATGATATGAGTATAAAGTAAAACAATTTTATTTAGGATGTTTCATCCTTGAGACTAAAGTCATAGCACCTTTTACGCAGCTCAGTGTAAGGACGCGCGATGACAATGAACTGTTGGGACGGAGTGAGAATGGGTGTTGAGGGGGCAGATGCTGCAAGTAGCAAGTTGCAAGTGCTCAAACTAGTGGCAACTACTTATTTCGTTCATAAATTGTAAGTCAAACTTGTTCGCAAGAATAAAAGAAAGAACGTGATTTTTCTGTCGCTTAAAACTTGGCCCAGAGCCGAAGTAGAAACGGGACTTTAAAACATACTTTTAATGATGTCCTTTGTCCTTTCTGTGGCCAGCCCCTCTCCACTGGAAATACTATTCCACTTGGGGAAGCTAACAATATTAATTTTAGCGTCAGGTGTTCGGATTGAAACTCAATTTTGTGAGCGTTGTATCAAAGTTTGCGTTAACACACTTTGGGCTGGCCAGGATACAGGAAAGAGGCTGATCAAAGCGAATCTGGGACAAGGTTTATACTCTCATACACACACTCATGCACGCTCATACACATATATACAGTGGCACACTCACTAAGTGTTGCCACTGGCTACACAACTATAGCTGTTCTGGCGCGGGCTTGCTCCCATCTTTGGGACTAACAGCTTTTGACATTGCATTAACGCCAGTTGGCGAGGCTTCGCTGCCTCACAGCAACAACAATAGTAAAAGAAGCAACAACAACAGAAACAACAACAACAACAAGGAGGGGCAACGCCTGCACACACACTTCGTTACTCAATTTGCGGCAAGGAACTTTTCATTATGTGCCCTGCCGTAACATGTGACTCTCATAAAAGTCGACCCTGCCACACACAAAAGCTTTAGCACTTAAATGAAAACGTGTCACCGACTTTTAATTGCCCGATCCCCTACGCATGTGTATGTGTACATATATGTGTGTGTGTGTGTGTGTGCACAAAATGAATGAACTCTTGTTGTGCTTCCAAGAGTGTGTGAGTTTTGTGTGTGGTCAGTGTTTGGATAACGCCTACGCAGTTCGGCTTATCACGCCAGTTTTATGGGTCAAGCATTTACAGTTTGAGACGCTTGCTCTCGGTTCCGCCCAGTGCCTCCCAGACTGTTATCTCCATTCGCTCCTATCAACAGCCCTAAGCAGCTGAAACTGTTGCTTGCTCTGTGCTGACTTTAAGTGAACGGAGCGGAAAAAAAAAAATATGAAAGTGTGAAGTTTGGTTGAATTTTCCCGCCGCGGACCCGCGGTAAATGCACTTTTAATATACTGGAAAATTTTCCAAAAATCAGAGAATAGAGAAAACCTTTTGTTAAGTAACAAGTGTCATTCATGAAGGCGGACCACAGCCTGTGGCTGCTACCTGAGAGGATCCTTTTGTCCTCCGCTTCTGACTACCTAATGGAGTTGTTCCGTCGATAATGAGCAACTTTACACACGATGCACAGCGGGGCGTGGCGGGTCAGAGGTGAAAAATATAAAACAAGAACACAGAATAAAGTAAAAGGAACAACAAGAAGAGCTGTCAAGCGGCAGGCAGCAGGCGGCAGGCAGCAGGCAACAGACAACATGCAACTCTCTCCCTCCAATTGAGGCAGCGACCGGGCAGACGGTTTTAAAAATAGAGACGGCACCGAAGCATCTGCCAGTTCGCTGAGTCAACAAATGAACTGATGAGAAGTCAGTAGGAATGAGGGATATGAGGGGGGGCAAGTGGTGATGCAGCGTCGCGTGACGGAAGAGAGGGGGGAGGGAGAGATGAAGTACGTGGAATTGTAGTGCATTTTGGGACTTAGGGACTATGCGCAGCTGGGCAATAGTCGGGCATAAATTTTAATCAACTTCGAATGCAATTAATTTAACTAAATCAATAGACCAACACAGCCAAAACAACAAAAAAAACAAAAAAAAAAAAGAAAAAACAATTCGAAATGAAAAACTTTATTTGGCCATGAAAATTTATGGTTGACATTTTATGTTGTATAGTGTTTAGCTTTTTGTGGCTTTTAGAGGTTTAATTTATGGCCGCGGGAGCGCCCCGAAGGAAAAACATAGCGTGCTTCTAAAGAGGCAGCTGCTGCATTTTTAAAGAGGCATTCAACGTGCATATGGTCAGCAGGACAGCAAGTATCAAGTCAGGACAAGCCATCCTCAAGGACCCACAGGACACCTATGCATTTTGTTAAAAGTATGCGCAAACAACTTGAACGTTTCTTTAATCGCCTCACGTTTCTGCTACAAGTGCTTAGCCGGCGAGTTTACTACAATATGCGTCAAGGCAACAGCAACAGCAGCAACAACAACAACAACAAGTGCAACAAGAACAACAATAGCAAAAACACTGGCAACAATCTAAGTTGTTGTTGTTGCCATTTTGTTGTTTGCTTTCGTCGTAGCAGGTACGTGAACTTTTATGCTGCGGTTATAGCCAACACAGTGTGTTGCATGCCACACTCAACCATACACAAACACACACACACACACACACACACTCACACATATCCATACACACTCACAGCCACACCCACTGGACAGCATCTCTGAACGTGAACTATTAGAAAATGTTTACTGGACATGTACATGCAACATGAATCTGCCACAGCAGAGCAGGCAGCAAAAATGTCGGCGAGAAAATGGAAAAAAATCCAAAGGACTACGGAAATATGTCAATCAAGAGTTTTTCTTCTTACCAAACAAATGCTTACAAGGGATTTAAATATGTTTATATAGACTAGAAGGAAGAAATCCTGCTTCAAAAAAAAAAAAAAAAAAAAAAATAACTTCACTATGCAAATATTTCCCACAAGGCGGGGGGAGGCAACACTGGCCGAATGAAGCTGTCACTCAAGAGACCTTAAGGACGAGGTTTATTACAAGTAAACAAAATGTGAGAAATAACGATATGTGAAATGGAATTGCCTTTAAATTAAGATCATAGTTAATGTTAGTTTATTTTTGGTTTTTTGGTTTTTTTTTTGTGCCACTTAAGTAACTTTAAAAAAAAAAACTGCTTAGATTCATTGCATTGTAATTTAAAAAACTGAAATTCGCCGACAAAATGATTAATGATTTTAATTTGTCAGACTCAATTTGGCCAACAACTGGTTATTAGCTGCTTTTGAGTTTTTTCCTTATTGCAAATGACTCAATAAGGCGCCTGGGAGCGAATCAAATTTGAACCGGTTTTTAAAACAGACGTTAAAGTAGTTTTTGGTTTTTATTACACAAAATTAGATATAAAAAATATTTAAATTTTATTTATTATTCAGGTCAGTGAACTTTGCCAGAGAGGATTTATTGTAAGAGCTCAAACTCTACATCATCTTCCGTCCATATATCATGGTAAAATGCCAATAATTGCCAATACTTAAATTATGATTACTCCAGCTTTTATATAAACTGGGGAAACACACACACACACACACATACACTTATACATGTAACAATGCAACTCCGAATTTAATATGCAAATTATGCATAAAAAAAGAAGATATTAATATTAAAAAAAATTACAAAGCTATTAATATATTATTTTAAATATTTTATTTTTTTTTTATTTTTTTTGTTTTTTTTATTTTTGGAAGCCAACAACAACGCGCTGAATTAATATTGCATTCAGTAAGATAAATAGCAGAAACAATATTGTGGCAAATAAATTACAATTTGTGTTTATTTAATGTGTCTTTAATTTTTATTGCCTTTTTTCTTCTGCTTGTAAATTGAAAAATAATATCGCAAGAGATTAAAAACAATTTATGCTACTTTAGCGAAACTGTGACAATCAATAAACAATTAAGAGCTAAGATAATATCAAAATAAATACATAAACAAAATCTGCATGCATCAAGTAATATTTATTGTGTGTGCCTGTGTGTGTGCCTGTGTGTGTGTACATACTCTTTCCTTTTGCATAAGAGTAAGTACACACATAGCATATACACAAATACTAATACATATGTACCTCGTTTGTGACGTGCAAATCCCGTTTGATCGTTGCCCGAACAGCAGGGCTGCTCATAGTAGAAGTTCCACGTGTTCTCATAGTCGCCAGCTTCGCTGCCTGCGAGCATCAGCAGCAGCAGAGGCAGCGACAGCAAAAGCATCAAATGCAATTGCATTTTGAAGTATCTTTTTTTCTGTCTTTTCTTTTCTCTCCTTTCGATTGGATGTGGCACACTGCGTTGCCCAAACCTCAATTGGATTATTCCGTCCTTTTTTTGTTTTTTTTCTGTTTTTTTTTTTTTTTCGTTTTTAACTCAGAAACATACACACACACGAACACACATAAGCCGGTGTGTGGGGGGCGAGAGGAAATACGTGTTTGCTCTGTTTGTTGAGCCTACGGGCAACCGATGGCAATTACTTGCCAAGCCGCGCGCATACACACACACACACACTTACGCAAGTGCAACGAAAAAATCCTTTTAAATAACTGTTAACACATTTAAGTTGTATTATTTTTAATTGTCGCGCAATATTTTTACACTTGTGTTGAAATTTCGACAAAATTGCAATTGCAAATGGATTTTCAATAAAATTTCTTTTTCCCTGTGCGTGGTAACAATTTCATATTGATTAATTATAAATGCACATACATACATTCACACACACACACACGCACACACACACGCACACACCCACACACACGCATATTCACATTTAGTTTTGCATTTTTACAATTTTGCGCGTTGGTGTGCATTCAATTTTCGATGAATTTAACACTCAGAAATTGATAAAGGAAATAAAAATGTAAATAAAAGGTACATAAAATAAAAAAAAAAAGAAGAGTCACAGGCGACAAACTGGTTTCAGCTGTGGTACCCACGCATCTACAGCAACAATAAAAACAAAGAGCAGGCCGAAAAAAATTCTTTAACATTTCCGCCAGGCAAACGGACAAGTGCGAGCGAGTCAATGCTATTGTGCGAGCGGTGTAACATGTAAACAAGCTGCTTTGCAAGGTTGCCAGAGCGGCGGCGCAAAGCCTTTAATATAATTTTATTTCCTTTACCTAAAATTGCCTTTACCAAAAATACAGGGGGAAAGACTAATAATTAATTTTGTTAAATAAAAAAGCTATTAGATTATTCATCGATATGAATAAAAAAAAAAACATCTGTAGCGCTTATGGAGCAAATTAATTGCTCTGGCAGCCTGGGTTTGTATTGCATTTGAGTGCAAGTGTACACACACATTCAAATATGCGTATGTGTGTCTATGTATGCGTGGTAAATGATATGCACAGTTAAAGAAAAAACTTAATAAGACTTGTGTAAAACTGTTAACTAAAACATCGCTTAATTTTTTTTTTGTTGTTTTACCGATTGCGTAAAATTAACATATAACCGACGGGATATTAAAATACACACAATTCACACACAAAACACATTACTTCGACAACATTAATAAACCGCGCTGGTAAAGACGCACTCGATCACTAGTTGCTTTGCTTAATAGTGTGACCGGCTTTCGAAAATGAAAAATTGCAAATTTCTGTGATCTATCGATAAGAAAATTGAACGATGAAAAACCAGTTCCGAACGAACCTTATCTTTTTGTGAACGATCGATATAAAAAATACCAGCTGGAAATATATCGAACAGAAGCCCTTAACTACACCTATCGGTTCAAAATTGTTATCAAATTTAAATTTTATATATTATTCTACATAAAACTTAAATCTAAAATTATTATAATATATGTATGTATATAATTTTTTAATATATATACCTAAACATGAATATTTGTGGACAGTTATTCCCTTTATTCATGCTTTGATTAAAAGCAAATTTAAAAATGTGTTGTTTTTATCCAACGACCACAAACGGAAACAAAATGTGGTCAAGCAGCGCACAATTCCCAGACTGGGTGGGCCTTGACACCAGGACACTTTTCATTGAAGAAATTGTGTCTAGGCTGAGAAAGGGATGGCGTACAAATGGTCATTGTGAGAAACTTTTGCTGGGCAGAGCGACAACACGTTCTAACACGTTTGCTAGACAAAATTGTTTTCAAAACTGGAAAGTATGCAAAAATTGCAGCACGCGCCGGTCGTCTGCTTGATTCGCATTGCATTGCAGTTTCAATTGTGGAATGCAAAGTCGTGCAGAAGCGTCCATTTGTGTTTGTCTGTGTGTGCTTCGGTGTTTGTTTGTGTTAGTGTCGGCTGGGCAAGAAATTTTGAAAACGCTTCCCTCCCATCTCTCGCTCTCCCTTCAACATTGTCTTTCTCTTCTCGGCGTGTGCTTTTAATGCTTCTGTGCTCAAAATGTGATTATTTTAAATGCTGCCAACGACAGCGACGCCGACGACGCCGGCGACATAACAATTTCGAATGGAGCTCAGAATAAAAGTCATTTTGTTAAGCAGACAAAACGCACTCAAAACTTGCATTTGGAGTTTTCACCTGTACACAGACACTCAGACACTTACACATACATACACACACACACAGCAATAAAGTGGAGGAAATGCAGTTGTCTGGTTTGTCGCAGTGTTGTTATTTGGCTGCTTGTCTGTCGTTCGTTGCATACCTTTGGGCGGCAATTAAAACAGTTTGAGAGTCACAGACGCGGCAATTGAATTTCTTGGGGCGCCGCAGGGTATGCAACGGCCTCTCTACGCAGCAACTGCTATGAACGAATTTCTGAAAATATTCCTATACTTACATCCCCTTTACTTAATACCCAAATATATATATGTATATGTATATGTATATGTATATGTGTGTGTGTATATGTGTATGTATCTATATTTAATTAAAAGCCGAATCGTTTATGTTTTCATTTTTGGCAACTGTCATTTTGTGCCGAGTGCGTCTGTTATTTAATATCTGCAATTGTCAATGGAACTAGTCCTTCCCTTCTCCCTCCAGGACTTTCTCTATCAGTTGATCTTACTCTTTCTCACTTTTGTTAAATCCGTCTATCTATACTTTTATCTTTTTCTTTGTGTCCTGTCTGTTGTCTGTCGTCTGTTGTCTGTTGTCTACTGTCTGTTTGCCTGCTAATGAGTTTTCGCAGCATCGCCTTGCCTCATTATGCCACATGCAACTTGTTTGTGTTGCTTGCCATGATACTGTTGAAAATTTTGACACACACTCGACACACACACACACACACACACACGTATTCCTTCATTTTTGTAGTCACTTTGATGTCCTATACCCTTTAGCTTTACTTATTTTTTTGGTAGCTTTCAAGTGCAGCAGCAGCCAAAGTTGTTGTTGTTGTAGTTGTTGTTTGTTGCTGTTTTGTTGTTGTTGTAGTTGCTGTTTGTTGCTGCTGTTTGTAGCTGTTGTTCGTTGTCATTTGTTTTTCGCATACAGCAGCAAAACGTTTCTTTACACAATGTCAACTTTCAACAAAGGACTTTAATTAAGTCCTTAATGACAGCTTAATTTAGCGTACTTTCGGGCACACTGCGTGCGCTTTGACACGTACCCGAAAAACAAAGACACATGACAATGCCCCATCGCTAACAGGAGCACACACACCCACACACACCCACACACACACCATCCCCCAGGCCATCAGTTGATGTCCTTCCGCCTGTCAGCTGTTAGTTTTGCCTTCCTTCTTGCATAATTTACATCACCATTTAATACCTTAAGCTGCCCAAATAGCATTTTGATGATACCAAATGAAAACATGGTGAGTCCTGCTGCTTGACCAACAATGTTGCTCCTTGAATACCCTGTACCAGGACAGTCACAGGTGCGAGGAGTATGGAACGCCATGGCTTAGAAAGTTAACCCAAACACACATGAAGCAGCAGCAGATGTTGCTTGAAGGACACACCTGCTTTGGGGTAAATTTTTTAATTATCCTGCATCAGGATCTTGGCTCGTCTATTGACGATTGCTTCGAAGGATATCCCGTGGGCAATCACTTCAAACTGTTCCCCAGTTGTTATTGTTCGCTGCGGTCACTCAAACTGTCAGCGGCGAGGCAACTTTTATGCATTCTATAAAAAGTTGCACAAATAACCAAACTTCACAAAAACAACAAACAACAAGTAGGGACAGCAACAACAACAACAGCAGCAGCAACAACAACAACAGCCACAAAAATCACAACAACAAAAAAAGCGATAAAAACCATTTGTAGGGTTGTCGCCATTCTTGTTGGTTGTTTGCCGGTTTGTTGTATGCCTTTGTTGTTGTTGTTGTTATTATTATTGTTGCTGCTGTTGTTGCTTGTATGTTGTTTATTGTTGTGCCAAGTTGGCTTTCTCAAGTTACTTACAAAAGATTTCAATGCACTTTACTCAGCAAGTTGTTCGCGCAGCAACAAGAAAAAAACTGACCACCAACAACATCAGCAGCAGCGGCAGCAACAACAACAACAACAGCAATAGAAAAAGTAACAACAACAACAAGCAACAACAATTTGACTTCTGGAAACTGTCAGAGCAAGCAAATGGCACTAAATATTAAGTTTGCCTTTGCAGTTGACCAAAGCAAGGAGACTGAGAAGTTGAAGAAAGGACACAAGACACAAGGCAGGGGGCTAGAAGCGGCGGGGGGAGAGGGGGGCAGAGACCTAAACTGTTGGGCAGGGTAGAAGATATAGCGCAGAACTTGGACAAAACTAATGAAACCTTCACTACGTGAATAGCTGTGTATGTGTGTGCGATTGTGTGTGTGTGCGAGTGTGTGTGTGTGTGTGCGTTTGCTGTCCAAAGTTTTTGCCTTTTGGCTTGGCCACAGAATTTCTCATGAGCCAGAAACTACGAAGCGGCACTTATTTCAAGTTCAATTAATTTTAAGTGCGGGCTGCGGCTATTGTGTTGCACGTTGCACGCTGCACGCTGCACGTTGAAGGTGCTTGTTGTTGTGGTGCTTCTTCGTTCGTAACTTTACTTGTTTGTTTACCTACGGTTCTTACCCCAGTCACGCAATGGCCAGCGCCTGTGCTTATGCAATAAATAATGCAACATATTTTGCATAATCACAAGTTTCGGCCAAATGCATTGAAACAAACAAAATCAGCGGCGTGCCCCTCGTTTGGTGCCGCTTATGCAACCACCTCTGTTGTTGCCACAACGTGAATGTTACCTAATTGCAGGTCCCAACTACTTTACCTTCTTCCCCTCCCCCTCCCTCGCCCACCCTCCCTTTTTCTCAGCCACCCAATCAAATGCGTCACATTTGCCGCATATCAGACGCTCCATTGGGGCACCCCTGGAAATCCTTTAATTGGCCCTTACCTTGAGCTCCTCACGTGATCCGCAAGTCAAACAAGATAATAAGCGCTTTACTACCTTCACGGAAAGGTCATTATGTATATCCGTCATGAACTTTGCACTGCGCTCGAAAGAGACATTTGTGGTTGGCCAAATGCAATTAAACCATCGTTAGGTGCACGAAGCTATCAATACGATTTTTGAAGCTTGTTAAATATTGAAGCTGTCATTACGTGGGTTGACCATTTAAATAACAGTATTTACTACCTGCAATGATTACACATCGTCCTTACGGTGAAACAAACAAATAATAATTGAAATCAACAACATGAACTTCACATCCCCCCCCCCCGATCACCCATTAACTGAGCGGCCACCTTAAGTAATTTAATTAATTTAATTTAATTTATTTAAATTATAAATCTTAAAAAAATTAAATATATTTTGCTGATTCAACCATTAGTTAATTTATTAAATTTAATTTTTTTAATATTTATGTTTCATCCCTTGGCTCCTTATTAACTAAGAACCCGCCCACAGTACTTTATTTAATTTATAAATTTAAAAAAGAAATAAATATATATTTTTTGATTCACCATTGACCAGGAAACACCCTGAAGCCATTTGTTAATTTATTTTATTTAATTTGTTTAATGTTTATGTTTCATTCCTTGCCTTCGTTATTAACTAAGGACCCGCCCACAGTAGTTTAGTAATTTATTTAATATTAATTGAAATCTTTATTACTTGAACTGCCTATCCACTAGGACATAATCTTAATAAGATTATTTGTTGAAATTCAATTAATTTTTTAATTTTATTGTTTTTGTAATATATATAAATCCCCTCTTCCACCCATCCACCCATCAACTTAGCGGCCGCCTTAAGTAATTTAATTTAATTTATTTATGTTATATAATTTATAATTGTTATAATTTAATTAAAAATATTTATAACTTAATTCACCATTGACCAGAAAACCACCTGAAGCCATTAGTTAATTTATTTTATTTAATTATATTGTTATTATTATTATCTTTTATCCCCATCTCTTAGCTCCTTATAGGCTAAGAAGTCGCCTTTAGTAATTTATTAATTTATTTAAATTTATTTAATTAATATTGGAATCTTTATCACTTGGACATAATCTTAATAAGATTATTTATTAAAATTGAACTAATTTTTTAATTTTATTGTTTTTGTGATATAAATATATATCCCCCCTTCCACCCATCCACCCATCAACTTAGCGACCGCCTTAAGCAATTTATTTATTAATGTTCTATAATTTAATATTAATTTAAATATTTTTGTCTTAATTCACCATTGACCATGAAACCACCTGAAGCCATAAGTTAATTTATTTTATTTAATTATATTGTTATTATTATCATTATTAATACCCATCTCTTATCTCCTTATAGGCTAAGAAGTCGCCTTTAGTAATTTATTAATTTATTTAAATTTATTTAATTAATATTTGAATCTTCATCACTTGGACAAAATCTTAATTAGATTGTTTATTGAAATTAAATGAATTTTTTAATTTTATTATTTTTGTTTTTGCAATCCTCATACTGTGATATGGGATTAGGTTTTCGCTTCGTCGGTTTGAATATTTACAGCGCTGTGCTGTTAAGGACATACTTGATGTACTGTTCTGCACTTAATAAATAAATCAAACAAAAAAAAAATAAATAAATTATTTTTGTAGAAACATGAACTCTGTATTTTGATTCCACATCGACTAGTTAGCAACCTGATTTATTAATTAATTAATTATTAATTCAAAACTCTCATCTCTTGGCCTCAATCGACTAGGCCACAAGTTTAATTTGATTATTTATTTTACCAAAAATTGATTTGTTTATATTTTACTGGAAAATCACCTGAAATACTTCATTAAATTATTTTATTTTATTTAATTATTTAAAATGCAAATCTTCATCTGTTGACTTCCCATTGACTAAGTATTTTGTGTAAATGATTTTAGTTTTACACATAATTAAATTAATTTATTTTAATTATAAAATCATCATTCTACTAAGAAATCGCCTGAAGACTTTTAATAATATTTTTTTTAAATTAATTATTAGTTAATTTATATTTATATTATAATATTAATATTATAATTATCTTAATTTCCCTTTGACTAAAAAGATGCCTGAAGTAATTTATTAATTTATTTTAATTTATTTTATAATTTCATTTCATTTAATTATTTAATAATTGAAAAGGCAAAAATGAGCTTGGACTTATTATCCTCTAGGAAAGCACGTAAATGCATTTATTTATTTAATTTAAATAATTTTGTTAGTTTTATTAACTGCAATAATCATAATGAACTTCAGCCCTTGATTGCCCATCGAATGGGAAATCAAATGCTGTAATTTATTCATTGCGTTCAGCGCAATCAAAAGGATTTTATTTGAGTTGAAATTGAATTGTTGAGTTCCTTGAACTGGCCCACATTATTTGCACTCCATAAGAAATTACAGCAGTTTAATTTTTAATCGTAATAGTTGGGGAAAATTGCGGGAAGTGTGAAAATTGCGGGAAATGTGAAAATTGCGGGAAATGCGAAATTCAAACTTCATATATAATAATATCCGATTTAAAAGTGTGTTAAGCGCATTGAGAAAAAGACAATGAACTAAAAATATATACATACATATATATATAAACAGGATATAAAGGGTATATAAAGGATATTTTTTTAAAAATATGATTTCAATTAAATATTTGAATGGTTGCCCGTATTTGCACCTGAAACAATGATTGTTTATTTTGCGCATTGCCAGGCATTTGGTTTCAATGGGTTAAATATTCATTAAGCGATTGTTTATTTCCGCACGCTTTGTGGATTTTTGTGAATTGCAGCGCTGTGAATATTTTTATAGATTTCATTATCCTGTCAACTGCTGGCACTCGCTGCATGTACACAGCGCACTGAATTAATTGGATTCTTAAAGTAGCATTTAAATGTGAGAAGTAAAGCTGCACTTGCAGTGGGTGTACATTGTGTGTGTGTGTGTGTGTGTGTGTGTGTAATGTTTTTTTTTTTTTTTTTTTTTTTTGTCATGTATTTTAATAAGCTTTTTGAAGAATACTTAGGATTAACTTAACTATGATTAAGTAGATTAAGGCTACTTCTAGAGCTATAATTAAAAAACTATTATGACAATAAACTATGTGCATAGCTAAGTATAACCGGATGTACAGTTGCCAGTTGTACTCCCATATATGCCTAGCTATGCACATGTGCTCACTGGAACTGTATATTGGTACATGACTTCAGTGAACACCCTGGATATTATATTTATGACTATATTTAAGACTAGGCGTCTCATTTAAGGTCATTGGCGTGACTGCCGGTTGGCTGTCTCGTCACTCCTGACCTTCTTCATAATGGCCATTATGATGGTGTGGCCCGCTGTCCATGCTTCGCCGTCTGCGAGCATCGCCGCTACCACTGCTCTAGGTGTTAGTGGTTGCTCAATAAGGCACTCCAGCCGGTTGCGCTCATTATGGAATCTGGAGCAGTTAATCAAAACATGCTCCGCCGTCTCCTCTTCCTCGTTGCAGTATAGACACAGAGGCGACTCCACATGGTTGTACTTGTGGAGGTACCCTCGGAAGCAGCCATGACCGCTGAGGAACTGCGCTAGGTGGTAGTCGCAGCCCTTGTGGCCACATCTCATCCACTCCTGGATGCTCGGGATGAGTCGATACGTCCACCTCCCCTTCGCCGAGAGCTCCCAGCGCCGCTGCCATTCCTCCATGACGTCTAAGTTGGTCAGCTCTCCTCTGCGTGCCCGTATCTCCAGGTCGATAGGTGGTGTGCCTGCCAGGACGAGGGAAGCATCCTCGGAAATGGTCCTGAAGCCTCTGATGAGTCTTAGGGCCATAACTCTGGACACCCCCCTAGCTTCCTTGAGAAAGGACGCCCTGTCAGCAACGCCTCCCCAAACCGGAGCTGCATAGAGCAAAGTTGACCTTGCCACAGAAGCCAACAGTGCTCTAGCCGGTTGTTTGGGACCACCTATGTTGGGCATCAACCGAGATAGTGCTGCCGCCGTTCGTGCCGCCTTCCTGCTCGCATACTGAGCATGCTCCCGAAAACTGAGCCTGCGGTCTACCATAACTCCTAAGTATTTCAGGGAGCCGGTAGATTCCACTTGGATTCCATTTACATGGACCCGCATGGTTTCTACCATCCTTCTACTACTTAGGAGGACCAGCTCGGTTTTCTGAGCCGCAATTTGTAGATCCTTGCTGTTGAGCCATTGCAGAACCTTCGCGATCATCCCGTTTGCTTTTTCCTCCGTCTCCCTGATCGTTTTGGCCACGACCGTCAGGGCCACATCGTCCGCAAAGCAATGTAGCTGCACGCCGGGGGTCTATCAACAGCCAATAAGCCAACATACATGATGTTCCACAGAAGTGGACCCAGAACGGATCCCTGAGGAACACCAGAGGTAACGTTGTGGATGGCCGGGGAATCCTCCGTGTCATATAACAAGACACGGTTTGTAAAGTAGTTGCCTACGATGCACCTGAGGTAGTGGGGGATGCCCAACTTGTACATGGCGCTGAGGATGCTGGGCCAAGAAGCCGTGTTAAAGGCGTTCTTGACATCCAGCGTCACCATCGCACAGTACTCCTTGGAGCCTCCCAGCCACCTGTCCCCTGCAAGCGCATTTTCGGCAACATACTTCACTTTGGAGAGAGCGTCCAAAGTGCTTCTCCCCTTCCGGAACCCGTATTGGCTACTGGATAGACCGTGCGGGCCTTCGGTGAACATCTCCATCCTGTTGTATATGACGCGCTCCAGGAGTTTGCCCGTGATGTTCAGCATGCACAATGGGCGGTATGCGCTCGCTCTGTTGCCAGCTTCTTTTCCTTTTGGCAGGAGTACCAGCCTCTGCTTCTTCCACCGCTCAGGGAATACTCCTTCAGCGAGGCATTGCTGAAAGGTAACCCTGAGGACCTCCGGATTGACCATTGCAAGAGTTTTGACGACTACGCCAGGTATGCCATCGATGCCTGGCGCCTTGCTTGGGTCAATCCTGGTAGCTGCCTGGATGACCTCCTCTGCGGTGATGTCGGGGAAATCAGGACCAGGAGCCTCGTGGATCGGCTGCCAAAGGGAGCTGCGTGTGGGAAATAGTTCGGACACTATGTTACCCATCGTTACAGAGTCCAACGGGGGGCATAACCTTGGGGGCTTGAGTTTTTTGCGGACTAGCTTATAGGCTAGGCCCCATGGGTTATCGTCGACGGCTGTTAGCAGTTCCTTAAAAGCATTCGCTTTGGCCCTGCTAATTGCGTTGTGGAGCTTGGACCGCAGCTCCTTGTAGAGGGCCAGAAGGTGTGCATGATTTTGGCGTCCTCTCGCTCGTTGCGCCTGTCTTCGGGCCTTGTGGCATTCCTTTCTCAACTCATTAATTGACGCACTCCACCAGTAGACGGGGGGATCATGGTGTCTTCTCTTCCTTCTAGGCATTGATGCGTCGCAGGACGATATGAGCATATCGGTCAACTGATCGACCATTGCCACTGCCTGGCCATTTGGTGGGGCCAGACTAGCAGCAAAGTAGGACAGCATGTCCATATCCAGATGCCTAGTATCCCACGCCCGTTCCATGATGCAGCTCTTGGGTTGTACAGCGGCTCTGCCCGTGCCAACGTTGGTGGCGATCAGGGCGTGGTCGCTGAGTGTTTCGCCATCCAATACTTCCCAAGAGGCACTTGCTAGCAATGGGCTACTAGCAAATGTCACGTCGATGAATGAGGAGCCTCTCTCATTGGCGAATGTTGGGGTGCTTCCTACGTTGAGCAGAGTGAGCTCCAGCTGGTTCATGGCGTCTACCAGCGCCCTGCCTCTGCGGTTGGTGTAACTACTACCCCAATCGGTGGCCCAGGCGTTGAAGTCGCCCGCGATGAGGACCTTTGCCTTGTCCATCGCGTCCTCCACTAGGACGCCCAGCATGTGCTCGAACTGCTCGATGCTGTCGCTAGGCGGGGCGTAGCAGCTGTATAGGTGCACGCCTTTTATTTTTACGTAGGCGATCCCACGTTTGGGCGTGGGATGCAGCGCTTGGACGACGGTTGCGCTGCTGCACTTAATGGCCGCCTTGCCTGTGGCGTCCAGTATCAAGCCCGCGTCTGTGCCTCTCTGCATGTAGGGCTCGCTGATGAGCACGGCGTCCACCTTTCGGTCCCTCGCAGTTTGCTCTAGCAGACTTTGAGCGGCTGAGCAGTGGTTGGCGTTGAGCTGCAGCATCCTAAGTCTTTCCAGCATTGCGTCTGTTGACGGTAGTTGGCTGCATGGCATTCTTGAGCGCAGGGCAATCGCGTCCACCTGTCGCGTGGTTTCTGTCACCAGTGGTTTGACAGAGTAGGCACTTGGGTTGGGCCGTGCATGTTCTGGCCATGTGGCCCGGCTCGCCGCATCTCAGGCAGCAGCCAGAGCGGTCTTCCCCCTTGCAGGCTGCTGAGTTGTGCCCAAAGCCAAGACACCTATAGCACCGTGTTGGCCTGCAGTCCATTGATATTCTGCATCGAGACCAGCCAATAGTCACCGAGCCTCCCTTGAGTACTGTAGCGGCATCATTGGCACCGAGAAGGAACACTGCCATCTGCGTTCCGTCCCTCATTCTCAGCATCTTCAGAATGTCGGCGGGAGATAAAGTGATGTCTGCGAACTGCGATCGTAAGCCGCTGCAGAAGTCCTCTGCCGTGCAGGTTTCGTCGAGCCCCTTGCACGTGAGTCTTGCCTTTTTGGAGCTGGTCCTCACGGCTGCCATGTTGTCCAACGACTCCTCCAGGCCTTCTTTAAAGGCTGTTAGGCTTGTTGCTGCCGTGCTCGCTACCTCCAGGAGCAGCTCGCCCTTCTGCGTCCTTCTGACTCTGCGAACGCTTTTTCCGAGCTCGGTAAGCCTTGGGTCAGCTTTCATCCTCCGGAGCATGTCCGCGTAGGAGGTGTTGCCTGTCTTGGCAACAATGATAGCCTCGGATCTCTGGTGTGGACGTTGTTTCTTGGCCTCCACCTTCTGCCATTTGCCCTGGTTCGCCACTTTGGTGGCCATATTCACCGAGGCAGTATCCATTTCTGGGGCTGGTGTCTTCTTGGGGGCACTTGGGCGGTTGGTGCTCTTTACCGCCTCCGTCTGTGTGGCCCTGTTACTCTTGGCTTTAACCACTGCGGCCTCGTTGGATGCTCTTAGCTGCCCGATGGCTCTGTGGTTTAGGGACCTCAAATCCGAGAGGGCCCCTTTGTGGTCCTTGGTGATATGCCTCTGGGTCACGAATGCCGAGTGGAGGAGGCTGATTTTTTCCTCCATCTTGATTAGGAGACTCAGCATGTCCCCGTCCTGCCATGCCGTGGAGAGGTCCAGTGGTCGGATGGGGGACCCTGGGGGAGACTTTCCACATGCTTGCTCCGTGGGCACGCCTAGTAGATCCAGGTTGGCGCTCAGGCTTGTCGTCTTGGATAACGGGTTGGCCACGAACGCCGCCTTGGGTTCGTTGCGGTCGCTGGAGGTTGAAGACTGGGGGCCCGCTTGCTCACCCCGCACTGCTGCCGGTACTAGGTTTCCGCCTCCCTGCACCGTGCCTTCGCTCCCTTCCATGGCTTCCATTATCTACTTCCGCCGAGAAGTATGCAGCAATATTTTGCTGGCGGTCGAGCAAAAAGAAGAGGAATTGACAGCGTATCAATAGCTGAGCAACCCTGTGTCTAGCTAGCTGAGCGAGCTTCCCAATAGCTGAGAGAGCAGGCTGATCGAAAAATTGGCGTTCGCCGGCCAGTGACCGGCGGAGCCCGACTTTGTAAACTTTTGTGGGTACTTCACGTGGGACACTTTGGCTCTTGCCTTAATAACACAGATGCCTAGGATTGATGCCAGGGCATCAATGTGTGTGTGTGTGTGTGTGTAATGTGTGTGTGTGTGTGTATGTGTTGTGTGTGTTGTCTGTGTGTGTGTGTGCACTTTTCCCACAGTTTATATGCGCGACAAGGATTAATGTCAGCAAACATGACACTTAACGCCTGAGGACTAACAGACTGGCGGCCTATACACCAATGTCAAGTCCTAGTCACAGTTCCCTGTCGGGTAGACCACAGGAATAGCAACAACAACAACAACAAGAGCGATAACAACAAAAGTCTGAAAGCAAATCTTGTCTAGCTGCCGTCTGAGCCACACAAGAGAGCATAAAAGTACACAGACAACAAACAAAACAGATACCAAGAGGGAGACGGCGATGGTGGGAGGAAGTGAGACAGGCTTAGAAACTGGAACTGTGACTGTGACTGAGACAGTGACTGGGATAGGGATAGGGATAGGGGTAGGAATGGGGATTGGGGCAGCAGCTAGTCAGGAAGTTTCCTGACAAAGACTGACGGAGGTTCCTCTATGTATGTGTGCCTCTCTCTCTGTGTGTGTGTGTGTGTGTGTGTGTGTGTGTGTGTGTTAGTGTTAGTGTCTGTGTGCGATGCATAATTAAAAAACCATTTGGACGACGAGGTTCAACTACTTTTGGATTTATATTGTGTCACTCAATGCAAATGCAGCAGACGGTGTAAAATTCGTTGCATTTCAAATGCGCAGCAAAAGTTCAAAGAGGGAAAAAGGCGACGCATTGAGAAAACACTTCCATTGAAAGGATTCAACAGACTAGAAGAAGTGCCGCATGAACTTCACTGCCTTAACTAGTCAAGTCGTCCTTGCTATCAACAATCACTGCTTGTGTATTAAGGACACGTTGCCAATGTCTTCTACGATTTGTGAGTCCCAAAAGCTTTGGGTAGCTCCCCGCATTTGAGGTTAACCCAACAAGTTTGATCCTTTTCTCAGAATTGCATCCAGCCGTTTGTTTCTTTTGTATAAAGGATGCAACAATTTTAATAAATCATTTATCCTTTTAATTAGAAGAAGGATATCTTCTTTCTTTTATTTATGTCAGAAAGGCGTCATTGGATTTTAATTAAATCGCGTCCAATCAATAACAGATATCAAAATAATCAGCCAGTGCCACATTAACAGCCGCTTAACATACCCTTAACTGCCTCTGTTAATCAGCGCTGAGCCGCTGTTAGGCAGCTCTTAGTACGAGGTGCAGGGTAAAGATAAGCAGAATAAAAGGAGGCAAAATGAAATTAATAATTTTAATTTATAATTAAATCAGACGCTGAATTAAAATTTTAAAATTTAATATTTCCGCTGCAGTTATTAATATTTTATGCACTAATATTTTTAAGTTAAAATCGCAGTTTAAATTAAATGCTAAATTTTAGGCAACTTTTAATCGATTAAAGGACACTTGTTCCTTGATTAATCATGTAGTTACTCTACGGTTTGAAGACGAAAGGATTGCATTTATGTCTGAGGCCACAAATGTTTAATTCAACTTGAATGTTACGTACAACTCTGATGATGCAACAGACGATTACAATCGTCGAAATGTTTGTGGCATCTCAAACTGAATTACAGAATTTGCAACAATTTACAGTTGCATATTTGGGTTTGGTTATCCTTTGAAATGTTTAGTTAGCCATCGGTCTGCCACTGCAACATTCAAAGGCTCGATGCGGGTACCCCTTCTTTCTCCCTCCTTCCATCCACACTCTACTCCACTCCTATCCATCTCTCCCCCTTCCCCTCTCTCACCCTTCCCCCCTCTCTCTTGGCCCTGTTCTAGGACTTTCAACAATTTTAATGAATTTATATGCTTGCGGTGAGTGGAAATTAAAAATACGAGCGCTTAGGTAAATGCCAAAGTCTGAACCTGATGGCGGGTAAAGCCAACAGAAAAGATGACAGCACTTGCCACAGAAAGGCGGTGTTGCCGCTGACGGTGCGGCTTCTGTTCTTGTTGTTGTACTTGTTGGTAATGTTGTTGCCCGCCCCTCAAACGTGTACCTCCTTCGTTTGTCACTTAGGCGCAGAAACCGCAGCAGCAGTAGCAGCAGCAGCAGCCGTCGCCATCCTCCCCACAAAGACGACGTCCAGAAGTATAAACAGAAGCAAAACTAGGATAAGCATAGAGATGCGAGCAAGGACGAAGATGATGATGAGAATGGGATGGGTTAGAGCGAGAATGAATGAGGAGGAGAAGGAGGAGGAGAAGGAGGATGTGGACATGGATAGGGGCGAAAGCCAAAGCCAAAGCCGAAACCGCACGCTAACAAGCTGAGAGTAGGAGCTGAAAGTGTGCTTGACGGGAACGACAGACTCTTGGCCTGAAATTAGTTGGCAGCTTGGCTGAAACACGGGGCAGGAGTAATTGCAGCAATAAGGCTTGGGGAAGGAGTTAAGGTAACGCAAAGGAAGGAGAAACAGAAAGAAGAAGGAGAAAGAAAGAAGGGGTGAGTTAAAGAAAGAGATAAAGATGAAGAGAGACAGAGATATAAAGAAAGTAAAAGAAAAAGAGGGAGACAGGGAGGACAGGAGGAAGAGAGAGAGAGAAGGAGAGGAGGAGGAACTAAACCTGGAGCACGGGTTAACAGCTCTCCATGTCTGTACGAAGGAGACACGCACAATGCAACAGCAAAACAATTAACAGATTTTAACAGAGGGCAAAAGGGGCGAGTGGATGAGGGGCGGCGGCAGGTGGAGGATTGGTTCGAGGAAATGGAGTAACGACGCATCTATTCGTTCCAACTTCTCATGCATAAATCATCTGGCAGAATTTTAATTCCGAATGTCAAACTGACATAACAAAGGTGTAGGCCTAGTTCTACGTCTGGACATAGGCGCAGGAGCACAGGAACGGACGGCGAATAGGCACAGGACAAGGCGCAGGAACAGGCACAGGAACAGGAACAGGCATAGAAACAGGCACAGTCAGAGGCATAGGCATTTAATCTATGGCGTCTGTTCGTTTGGCTTCCAAAGGATTTTTACCTTCGATTTTTGGCTCTGACATTTTGGTATTCAAATTGGTCGTGGTCCGTATCCTGGTGCTGGTCCAGATGGTGATGCTGTTGTTGTTGTTGTTGTTGTTGCTGTTGCTGCTGCTGCTGGTACAAAATATTGCAATTGTTGTCTTGTTGTTGCCTTTGCCTTTGGACAGGATAATAATTGAATTTCAAAGCGCATTGACAGTGACAGCAAAAAGTCAGCAGCCAACTTACAGTTGCAGTTGCACTTCCAGTTGCAGTTGCAGTTGCAGCTGCAGTTGTTGACTGCAACTTCAAAGTTGCCACAAAATGTCAGATTATTAATTTATCAATGTCGCAGGTTTATTGAAATAGATTTCCGCATATTCTGAGTCGCATTTGCATTTGCATTTCCGTTTCCGTTCCTCTACACGATTTCCTGTTGTTTGTTTGTTAAGTCCTTGCAAATATGTCGAGTTGCATTTATGCAAATAGCACACAGGACGCGCACACTTGCACATCCAGACACACTCACACACATCCAGACATTCACACACTCACACTCATTCACTCCCACACTCACACACTCATAAACTCATACACTCATACACTCACACATTCGCATACACTCAAAAGTTTATTACATTTGGTCATAATTGATTGAAGAGACCAGAAAAGTAGCAAGGACGAGAGTCTGGGAGCTAGGAACAAGAGAATTAGCCGTTTGCAGGATCTTCCATCTTCCATCTTTCATCTGCATTTTCATTTTGTCAAATTTGAGTTGAAGTTTAATATTCAAGTCCTCCATTTATATTAGCAAGGATATCAATTCTAGGAATTTCATATCTGCAATTTGAAACTTAACAAGCAATTGAATATTTTTGGTTGCATATTTGAGATGCTCTCGGAAAAACATTTTCCATTTTCCGTTTTCTATTTTCCATTTTCATTTTATGTTTTCCATTATTTTAACTTTGATTTTTTTCTTTCGACTTTGACTCCCAATTCCTTCACTTTTCTTATTTCTTTCACTTTGTCCACTTCTCACTTTTCCTACTTCTTCTACTCAATCACATCTTTTACTTCTTCTTCTTCTTCTTCGTCTTCCACTTTTTCTATTTCTACTTCTTCATCTTCCTTCACTTCTTCTACTTCTTTATGTTCTTCCATCTTTTCTACTTTTTCCATCTCTCCATTTCTATCACTTCTTTCACCACTTCTATTTATTCCCCGCTTTCCACCTCTTCCACTCCCATAGCTCCTTCCACCTCTTCCACTCTTATTGCTCCTTCCACTTCTTCCACTTCTTCTACTTCTTCCACCTCTTCCACCTCTTCCACCTCTTCCACCTCTTCCAGCTCATCTACTTCTGCGACTGCCTCCACTGCTCCCTGTCCTCCTGCTCTGCCTTTGGCTCCTTTGGCTGCTCAAGTTTACTGAATTCCTTTGAGGAGCATCGCCATTGTTTGCACCCAAGACCAAGGGTACAACTCTCTGTCTGGCCATAAAAGCCAATGCATCATTAGCAAGAGGAACGGTACGGAAATTATGAAATGACTTAGAATTCTTCGGAGTGTCTTTTCGGTATTGTAAACGCCGACAGCGCATTATTAATTGCACACAGACGCACCAAAGTCTACGAATCTTCGAATGGAATCCTTGCCGCTCTTATTGTTATTGTTATTGTTGCCTCTCTCTCTGCCTGTACTCCTGGCCGTGCCACCTACACTCTGCTGCCTCCTCCGTACCCCTGCCGCACTCTAAGCCTGATTGCGCAGTGCAAACAATGGATTGTGCCTTTGTTGCCATTAAGTAAGTAGAGGCTTACTAAACTTGCAGCTGCAGCGGCAATTTTCATTTTCATTGTTCAAATTTTAAGCGCATTACAAATGCGGAAGCTACAGAGCAATTTGAATGGTGCCACAATTGGGCTGCTATATAGTTGTGGGTCTCGAGTGGCTGGGGGAGGGAGGGAGGATTGGCCGGGATTAGGGTGTGGATAAATATGTGCGTATACGCATATAAATTAATATCAAAATTGAAGCTTTAAACTGTGAGAGTTTCCACATGTGTGTGTCATTCCATAAATATTTAAATCATTTTCATTTCCTTCAATCACAAATAACAGTTAAAAGTGTCTGCTTATGAATTATTAAAATATTACTTCAAAACAATCAAAATTTTGTTTGACAGACCCTATTCAAATATAAATGTATTGATTAACAAATATCCTTAACCGTACCGTTCTCAAGCAACAATAACATTGTCGATAATTTGAAGAGAAATTAGTTGATTTCCCCCAAAGGTGTCCTTGGAGAAAAAAAAACCTTCTTTGAATGTAGAAAAGGTCTTTTAGCAACTATCCATTGAAATACGACTAATTTGCTGTATGTAGCCGCAGGATCGGAAGCTGTTAAAGGCTAAGGAATACACTCTAAGCTGTCCTGTTAGACAACTGCGAGTCGTGTCCTTTTTGTTGCATACCTTTGAGCGCAGCTGCTTGTTTCTGACGTTTGCGTTTGTCATGACAAAGTCACAGAAGCCCACACACACATGCACACCTACATTCAGTTACACAAAGAGGGACACTCGGCCAGGACACACTCAGCTCAAGTGCAAATAAGCAATAAGGCTTCGAGTGTGTAAATCATTTGGAATTTTCAATTTTCAATTTGCCAAAGGTGAAGCTGAGCACTAAAATCCTCTTTTCCCTCTCACTTAGCGAGCCATCCAATTTTTTTTTTTTAAGCTCTGGTCACACACAATCGAACACAATCACCCACAGTAGCACTCAGGACATGACCAATGGCTGCTCAAGCACTCAATGCACTTGTTTTAGTTATCCATTTACCCCATTCATGCATTTCCACACATAATTGTGCTTAGCTTTTTCCTCTCCCTCTCTCTGTGTGTGTGTGTGTGTGTGTGAGAGTTATCTGTCTTTATTTATATACAGATTTAAATCCATATGTATGTGTACTTTATATATATATTCATTTATATACTTGAAATAAGCCTTTTTGTTTGAGGCATGAAGTGCTTCTTTCTGCTTTCAGTTTGGGTCTCGTTTCGGAGTCGACTCCGTCATGCAGCTGCCACTTGGGAGCACATATCCACATTCTCTGCAACTGACGTGCTAACCAGCTCTGTTTCTTCCTCAAGGGTGTGTGTATGTGTGTGCTACTGTGTGTGTGTGTGTGTGTGTGTATTTTCTTCTGGTGATCTCCACCCGCCATACGTCTCCTGGCATTGTCCGTCGTCATCGTTCTCCTGGCTCATTTGCCTTACTTTGAGTATGCAACGAACGCTACGATTGCTACTCTAATTTTCCTTGAACATCCTCCCTCCACTTTCCTCTTCCCTTCTCCCTGCCCCACACCCTTTTCGGCACGGATCCGCCATGAGAGCCGACATTTTGCATATGTCCGTTCTTTGTTCAAGTGTCGTTGTTCTTGTTCCTGTTGATGTTGTATTGTTGTTGTTGTTGTTGTTGTTGTTGTTGTTGTTGTTGTTGTTGTTGTTGTTGTTGTTGTTGTTGTTGGTGCTACTGGTGCTCCTCTGTCTGTTTGGTGTTGATTCCCCAGCGTGTTTGTCTATTGTTATTGCTCCTGCCTAGCATTTTACATCAAACTCTTGTGCTGAGCTGTCCGCCCGTTCGCCCGTCCGTCCGTCCGTCCGTCCGCTCGCCCATTTGTGCATCTGTCTGCTCCTTTGTTTATTTGGCGTATTTGTTACCAGGACACGGATGCAACTTTTGGGCCACTCTTATGCAAAATTCATGTACAAGCTCTTCGAAACTTTTGGACCAGCAATTGGAATGCTCCCAACGATGGCTTCATCCAACCTCCAAAAAACTTGCCAACTTTAAGAGTCCCGAATTCGAAGTCAATTTGAATGTCTGCAGAATTTCCCATAATTACGTCACAAAATGTGGAAAATGAAAATTATTAATTATTTGGTCCATCATTTGACCCCCAGCGGTAAAAAAGTTGAAATCGAAAAACGTGAGTTCCTTTGATCTGAGAGTTAGGATAAGTCTGTGGCACGGACCGCACAGCTGGCGGCCATCCGAAAGTTATTTTATTTTCTACCTGAAATTTGCGCCACAGGCTTTTCCGGCTTTTCATTTAATTTTGCTTCATTTTTATTTTCCTCTTTTTCAAAATCTGTCTAATTTTTTGTTGTAATTATTATAAAATAAGTGGGTTACCTAATGATGCCGGGATGATATTATAATTAAGCTGGTTGTGGGATTTTGAAAATAATTTAGGAGCTTAGGAGATGTGAGAAATATGAGAGGAAAATCTCTGTGAAAATATATGAGGGGGCTATGTGGAAAATGCGAAAAATAATGTGAAAATCTGGGATGTAATATAAGAAAATTAAGGGAAATTTAAGCTTCATTCTTGTGAAGGTCTTATGTGAAGGACTCGAGCAACAGGAAAACCCTTATTATCTGAGGAGAGATGTAGGTTTGAGTTTGGGCTGCAAGGATTGCAGTTAAATGATTTACATCCTTTTCAAACGGGTTAAATAAAAGCTTTAAAAATAAATAATAGTTAATTAATAATTTTATTAAAAGATTGTCCTTCCCACGCAGAGATTCCTTGAGTGATTTTGGCTTGCATTTGCATATCAATTAATGAACTTCAAGTCCTTCAGCTGCAGAGTTTTTTGCTCTAT
Source organism: Zaprionus lineosus (assembly GCA_035044505.1). Classification (NCBI taxonomy): domain Eukaryota; kingdom Metazoa; phylum Arthropoda; class Insecta; order Diptera; family Drosophilidae; genus Zaprionus; species Zaprionus lineosus. The sequence continues at coordinate 45,702 of JAWNNX010000320.1, forward strand.
GCACTTATGAACTTGTTCCTATTAAACATTAACTAATGAACAGGATAAATGAGTAGCAGACTGGCAGATACCCTCTTCGTGTCCTTCATAAACATTTTACAGCTCAGCTATGCGTAATCCTTATAAGGCGCACAGCCAAAGGACACTCAGGACGCTCTGATTACAGGGTATGGGGAACACTCACTAACGCAATTAAGCGGCTTGCAGTGAAAACGAATGATAAGTAAACATGACAAGGCTTTTAAGTTTATTGCGCCAGCCAACTCTCATTTGGCTCATGGAAGAGCAAGGACATTTAACTACATAAAACGGGCGACCGACCCTCAAACTCTCAAGCCCTCACGCCCATCTTTCTGGTCATAGGATGCCGCCCATTCCACCTCTCATAGGGGTTCACTTACACATGCAAGTTTTTATGTGTGTGTGTGTGTGTGTGTGTGTGTGTGTGTGTGCGTCGCTTCATCTGTCGGTTAGTCACAATATTTTTTTTTTTTTTATGTTTGCTTTGTTTTTGGGTTGGTTGATGTTCCTTTGCCCCTCATGGACGGGGAGGGGGATGGGAAGTTGTGCACTTACTGTCACTTTTCATATGCAAAGCACTTTGTGTCTGTGCCGCTAATTTAATAATATTCACCATTTTCGTAGAGCAGACAGTCCAAAATTTTGCGGCATGTCGACGAGCGTTACAAAGTGTCCAATTAAATGATTTTCCCGCTGGTTTGGGTACTTTTCACTCACTCAGAATGTAAAGCGATGTGTTGGGGGGAGGGGTGGGTCTGTTGCACCACCTGCACCACCTGCTTTGCTCGCTGCCATTGGCAATTTTTTACAGTCAGTGCATTTTGGCAATAAATATCCAAAATTGCAATTGGCAAAACACACACACACACACCCATACCAAGCCACACACACACACACATACACACGCAATGCACACCCAACTATTTGGCAAGCATTTTTGGCTGCGGAAGTTGTGAAAAATTTTCGTTGACAAGCGACAAAACACTTGACAGCTTCAGCAGCCCAAGGAAAAGCACCTAAAGCCAAGCCAAAAAAATACCACTGACTGCAAAGGATAAAGGAGTGCAAAGAAAATAGGATATCTGGAAAATAGCTAAGTTTCAAGTAAAAGAATTTTTGTTTCCCTGCAAAACTGCCAAAAATTCATGTCCTTTAAAAGAATGGGAAGTGAAGTCTTTGCTGGCATTCAAATGAACATAGATAATCAAGGATGTCTGAGGACACTTGGGAATACATATTTGGTGTTATTTAATAAAATACCAAATATACTAAAACCAGCAATAAAATCCTTATGTACTTCCTTTTCCCTCTAAACTGCAAGTCATGCTTCAAACGGAGTCTCTGGCTGGTATATCCTTTTCTTATTCGACTAAGGATTACAGGGTATGGCAAGCAAAACAAAAAACCTTGTAGAACGTGTAAAAATTTGTGGGTGCAAGCAAAGCCGAAAAAAGGTGCAAAAAGGAGAAGAAGAAAAAACGTGTAAATGTGCAATCAAATGAAAGAAAACCAATAATCGAAAAAAATGCCAATGCAGCGAGCGCAGAACTTAGAAATTATTGGCTGGCGGTGGAAGGACTGGCCATGAAGGATAAGCTGCAATGTGGCCTGAAGGGTACGAAGCCGACAATTGCAGTCAGGCAAGAAAATGCACTAAATAAAACATGAAATAGCTGAATTTCGGGCATGTGAGCAAAGGCATGTGTGGCAGGTGTGTGTATGAGTGTGAGTGTGTGTGTGTGTGACAAGAATTTAAGCTATAAATTGTTGTCGCAATATTAGTGCGGAAGGACGAGTATGAACCTAGGGCAAATACAATTCTCTTTACAATAAATCAAATTGAGTAGCGAAAATTGCAAACAAAGGACACAAAAAGCAGTGAAAGCCGAGAAGGACCCAAGCCAGAGGGGGTAAGTGAGAGACAGAAAGCAATCCTTAAACTATAGCCTATATATCCGCTTTCAGGTTGGGAGTCAGCGAAGTCAAAATGTCAAAATGCAAATATTAATCATCATTATTTCAATCAGCATTTATTAACATGGACTTTGCATTAGCACATAATGTATTTTGTGTCCTTTGACCTTTGCTGCTGGCATGGAAAAAGGGACCAGCAGGCGCATCCTTTTGACTGTAATGTATACACATAGATATATATATATGTATAGAGTTATAGAGTGGGGGAGATATGGGTAGGTACATTTGTATGTAGCCATTTAGAGAAGTGAAGCTAAACCGCATTTTCAATTCGCCACAGGACAAAGTCAAGTCAAAGGACGTAGCTAACCGACATCTCCACCGAAACATCCTTCAACAACCCTCAGAGGCCATGGCCTAGCCGTTTGTCTTTGTAGCGCCGCCCGACTGTGGTTTGTCTCTCCCTTTCCCTCTGTGTGTGTGTGTGTGTTTGTGTGTGTGCGAGTATCCTTTAGCCGCTGTCAGAGCCACGGCCACTGCTGCCGCTGCCGCTGCCGCTTCTGCCAGCATCGGTCATTTGTCTTTTGTCATATTAATAATTCCCTTTTATTATTTCCACCATTACCACGGCCCCAAAATGTTTTACTGATGGCCATCATTGGACCCCAAACCCCAAAACTCCACATAGTCCCCCGCATAAAGCAAACTCCTCCCCCCACCCCCCTCTAATTATTCGACATTTATAATTTCCCCCGCTGCAAAGGTGCCGCGTACGCATTTCATGCGCACCTTTTCATATTTTTTGCTTCTGGTTTATTTTTTGCATTGCTCATTAATAATAATAAGTCCAGGCAGCGACCCTTCCGCATGGCATCAATACACAACACTCACCCCTCCCCTCCCCTAGCTTTTACCCCTCCTGTTGACTTATCTGGCAGGGAATGGAGTCAAGGGGAATCTCACCGCCTAATGCCATTCATTTTCATTTTCGGATTCATCTTTAAAGTTAATCATCTCAAGGAGTTTGCCGAGCAGCATGTCCTGGACCCGCTCGAACGCCTGTCTCTATTTTTGGATGCGTCCTTCATAGATCATTAATATAAATTCCACAATGAAGGGAAGTAATATTAATGCCTCTTCCAAAGAAATGCTGTCAAGTGTGTGTTAAGTGTTTTCTCGACCAACAATTTTCATATTAATTGTTCAGCTGAAGGACTCAAAATATAAAGTTTATAGCTTACAGCACACACACACACAAACACACACGTGCTACACATATATGTGCAACACTCATGCATGCAAAACTTTAACGAATTTTCATTGTTCAATTGGAAAATTTGAACAGCTTTTCATTTGCAGTTGGCAGCTTGTTAGGCGCCTCACAAACAATTGCAAAATTTCTGATAACTTGGCCCAAAAGTTCAGGACAAAAGAAACGTGTGGCAACTTTTTGAGTTAAGAGCAAATCAGCAAAAATCCTTACAAATGCGTTGAGATGTCTCTTTGATTAGCCCAGACTGACATCAAAGTTGGCTAATTCAAATCAAAACCAAGCCGCAACACTTACCACACACCACACAGCACACACCACACACTCGACATTTGAGTGGCAAGGACCTCAAGGAACATGAAGATGATTTGCAATTATTATTGTTTAATAAGTGCATAAGCCGACACTTATCCGACCCAAAGGACACAGACTTTATAACATTGTTTCTGCTGATGGGGCACAAACTTGTGGCAGAAACAGAAAGCGAAGAAGCCAACTCTCTGCGTGTGTGTGAGTGTGAGTGTATGTATGTATATGTGTGTGTTTACTGTTGCTTTGGGAAAGCAAGTCAAATTATCATAAGATGTTTGAATTTTTGAGTATCTCAATGGAAGCATCTTAAGCATCAAACGCACACACACAAACAGAAAAGGATCTCCCCCTTAGCCCCAATACCCGTTCCATAGACCGCCCAATTGTTGCTCTTGAGCGAATCGAGTGGCATAAATCCGGGCAACGGCATCTCATTTTTGGCCAAATGATAAATTGACAAATTTATTTGGGTCAAAGCGTGGGCGCATTCATCATAATTTGCTTTCGCTTTTGCCCCAATGTGCCAGCTGGACAGGAAAATTGAAAATTTTTGAAATGGGCTTCCAGCCACTCGACTGCCACTACAGCAACAACCACCATCACCACCATCACCACCACCGGCATCACCACCACCACCACCATCGTCACCACCGGCATCACCGGATTGAGGATGGCATTTTTAATGGAGTTACTTCTGGGCCAAGCCAAACTGACACTTTTGGCTAATGCACTTATAATGAGCTTAAGCCACTCGCCTGCCAAGAATCTTGGACAGAGTTTGGAAGCGGGACACCGGCTTGTCCCTGGTCATGGGTGAGGCTCGGTGCTGGGGGAAAGGATGGCCATGATAATGGGTATGGGTAGGAGGAGGATAAGGGTCTAGGTGTGGGCTTGGATTTGGATTTGACTCTGGCGGCTACATATCCTCCATGCCTCCAGCATTCATTTGCATAATTAATATCATCCGTAGTTATGGAGGATCTGCTCCTGCCCGTTGTTTGCCATTGTTTATTTATCGTGAGCCTGGCAAATGACTACCATCTACCTGATTGAAATTTTCCAGACAGCCAACATTATAGAATCTCATCCGATTGCAATAGTTTATGAATAATGAAATCAATTGCCGAATGAGATTCATGCCAACGACTTCGTTCCTATGGCAATTCAAATCGCAGGAGCAGCTCGGAAAGTGAATGTTAAAATTTTATAAAGTATTCCCAATTTAAGGATGTCATTTGCACTTAATAAGAATTTTAAGCAAGCAATTATCAGCAGGCGAAGGACATAAAGGATGTGCGTAAGTAGGTTATGTTTATTTCAGTTTATTTAAGGGGCAAGGATATTATTAAATTCCTTGTGTTCAATTTAAGCACCGCTTCTTTCATCCCACTTTCCAAGGATTTCCTCAACCATTGTTATCCTTCTTATAAATATTATATTTCGCTACGTTAAAAGCATTCCATATATCCTGCATATATCCTCTACTCAGGCTCTTTTTTTTCTGACGTTTCCAGTTGAAGGAAAATTAGTATATATTTTAAAGGATCAGGATCAACGATCGGAAAATTTAGTGGGCAATATAAAGGCTTAAAAATACATTGATATAGTTTAAAGTTCATATTGTTTTGGTAGTTTTCCGGTTGAAAGGACTTGGATCGGTGTTGGTAAGAAGCATCAACCGGTTGACTACCCCCCACCGCCACTGACCCATTTTGCGGACAATTGTGTTTTAAAGTGTTTTCGTGTCGTTTGTTGGGTTGTTGTTTCTTTGCTTCCTTTTTTACGCTTTACACTTTATGCTTTGTTCTGTTGTTTATTCTGTTGCTTTTTTGCCTTTCTTCTACAGCTGTTGGCCAATCAGGCATGAAGCAGGTGCTTCGGGAGCGGAGGGAAGGGACCATAATGCCCACAATGGATGGCCCGTAGTTCGGCAAAGCCGGAACCTATTGTTGAGTGTTCTGTATTGAGCATTGGGTATTGGGTGTTGGGTGTTGGGTGTTGGGTGTTGGGTGTTGGGTATTGGGTACTGGGTGCTGGGTGTTGGGTGTTGGGTATTGGGTATTGAGAGTTGGGTATTGGGTATTGGGCATTGGGTATTGGGTATTGGGTGTTGTGTTGTGATGGTCCAGGACTACTTGTAGCATATTGTGTTTTTGTAATCACACTTGGCCACACTTACCTGGTGACAGCTCCTCGGTAATCCCTTGAATGGTGCGCGTGAACAGTGTCAACATGAGGAGGCTGGCGAGCAGCAGCCATTGACGTTGTTGCCACACATGTGGATGTTGTTGCTGCTGCTGCTGCTGCTGATGTTGGTGCTGGTGCAGGTGCTGGTGTTGGTGTTGCTGCTGCTGCTTCTGCTGCTGCCGCTGTTGCACTTGTCGTGCTTGAGTTGTTTGCATTGCTTCTGCTCTGTAGATGCCTGCTGACAGTGTTTGCTCTCTTTAAGGTGTATATCTCTGTGGTGTGTACTATGTGCTTCGTTGGCTAAGTACAGGTTATACACACATTTGAACGAGGTGTGCGTGTGTGTTAGCCGATTGTCCAATGGTGTTGCCACCTTTATTGTGCTTCAGCTGCAAAGAACAAGAGAACACATACATTGTTAAGGCAGTCATCACGGTACTCGATATAATCCTAATTCGGGACTATTTCGCATGGAAAATTTGATGTGAACAATGAAGTCAAAGGATTTAATATGTTTTCAACGTTTGTCGATTGACAGCTGTGTCCTTTTTTCTTGACTTGCAAAAAAATCAGACCGCGTTCGGGTCTGCCTTCGCTGGCGCGTTCATATTCCCGTTTGTGGCCCGCGGAGAAGGCCCATCATTCACAGCAGACCCCGCGCCGCAAAGTATGCAACGTCATGCGGTGCTGCGGTGCGTTTCATCACGGATGATGAGAACGGGAATGGGATTGGGAATGGGAATGGCTATGGCAATGGGAATGGCTATGGCAATGGTAATGGCAGCGCGAGGCGAACTTGAACTGGAAATGGTAATGGGCAGCGAACAACGGACAACGGACCACGAACAACTGCCTACGGACTACGAGGTACGGTATACCGACTACGGACTACGGACTACGGACTACGGACTATACGGAACACGGAAAACAGACTACGGACACGGGGGCAGCATTCACCGTTAGCGATGCTCGTGGGTAACGCGTTGGGCAACACGTCAAACACATTCATCACGAGTGCCAGAGTGACAGATGGCAAATGCGCCTACAGCTCGTTTGTTGCCCGATCTCTGAGCCAGTCGTCCTCCACTGTCCGTCCCTTCGTCCTTCTCTCACCATACACCATACACCGTCTACTCTCGACCGTCGACCGTCGACCGTCTACCATCTACCATCTACCGTCTGCTTGGTCTTATGTCATTCACAAGGGCAAAAGGACAAATGAAAATTTTCCAATTATTGCAGACACTCGCTCTGTACGCCTTCGGCCGCAACGTAAATTTAACGCTTTAAGTTGCCTCCATTCACAGTCTTCCACTTGCCATTAACCATTCCCCATTTCCCATTTTCTATTTTCAGATTCGAATTTTAGATGAACGCATATCATTTGTCAACGCTTTAATATCGCCATCGACTCGTCAATATAGAAATATGAAGCTCCCCGGGTCGTTGATGCATTTGAAGTTAAAACTTGTTGGCTTTCTGCCCAGCGGGGTGACTGGACCTCGAACAAGTATCAGCTTCAATCCCTTATACCCTCTGTTGATTAAAGGGGGTAAGGGGAGGATATGACCGAGACGTGAATATAATGACTGAGACTCGACTTGAGCTACTGAGACTTGACTGAAGCTACTGAGACTCGATTGAAGCTACTGAGACTCGACTGAAGCTACTGAGACTTGAAAGAATTGACAGGAGCAGCGAAAATAATTATATAATAAATTGATCCTTCTCAAGATACACAACTGACAGGTGGATAATCAACAAGTTTTTACAGGGTATCTATGGGCGTGGGTGTACGGATGGGTGTGACGGCTTTACAGTTTTCAGTGACGTGGCAGTTGATCAAAAACGCATTTTGACTCTGTCAGCGTCAGCAGGCACGATTTTAATAAACGTAATGTGGCCACATATGCGTCTGACATGATTTGGCATTATAGCCACCATATATATATGTACATATACATATATGTATAGCTGACAGCATACAGGGAAAGTAACAAATGGGGGTCACAAGCACAGACCGCCCACACCACTCTACACCACTCCACACACCCGCTCCCTTCTGCCTGGCCATGCCTCAATTTTCACACACTCCTTCTACATTTCCATGCCACTGCAAGGGGGTCCTGGGGAGGGGAGTATGATAAATTTGTTTTAGATTTTTGCACATTCTCCGAGGCGAACATATGCTGAGTAATTACATATATGGAATCATGTATGGGTCCATACTTGGGCACATTGATTGAAATTCAGCTCTGAAAACTGTTCGTTGGGCTGCCAAATAGCTTCAGGTTCCTTGTCAGGACCCATATGCCAGCTTAAAGGCACTTTCATTTTCGCAAAGTGTGCAGCTTCAAACTTTCGCTAATATCAAATGTATAACATTGCCTTTGTGTTGGTCTAAAACCACGTGTGGGTGTTCCTTCGAGTGCGCGCGTGTGTGTGTATGCGTGTGGGTAAGTCTGAGTGACTGTGGGTGTGTGTGTGTGTGTGTGTGGCAAGTTTTACGAGGCGCCCGTTAACCGCGGGTATTTACACTAAGTCTAATGAAATGTTTAACAAGCACTTTGCTCGGCGCAAATCCCAATGACCCATAATATTAGCATAAAATCACTTTGGGATCGGTCTCGGGGCTGAGAAATGGGTAAGGGAATGCTTCATGCCACATAAATAGTTGCTGCCACCAAGGATGTGTGCATACGTGTGTGTTGCTTCTACTTGTTTAGTCTACTGACGTTGCATGACACGCTCGAGGGGTTCGGGTAAAATGTTCATTTAAATTGCGTACTTTAAAGTTTTTGGACGGCGCGTGAAAGGCTTAACGATGCGATCTGAGCCCTACAAATACTTACATACATATATGTATATGTATGTGTGTGCACTAGTGTAAAAGGAATCCATCGGCAGTGACTGCGCCTATGCGGAAAACTTTGCTGCTCCCGAGAGTTGGCGTATTTTCAATTTCTGCGCATAAATTTTTATGTTCCTTATACTTTATTTCTGTTGCTTTTGTTTCTGTTGGCCTGTATTGTTGTTGTTGTTGTTGGTGTTGGTGTTGCCGCTGCGACCGCCGCTGTTTGTTGTTTCCACAAAATAAATTACATTAAAATTCTAAGCCATCAGCCGCTGTGGAAATTTATTTTTGCACATTATCCGCTTGCCGCAAATTGTATTTATTCCGCAGTCTGCGCTCTGCTCTCGCTCCCGGGCAGCAGCACAGCAAACAAAAATAAAGCAACAACAACTACAACAACAACGACTCACAAACAACATCAACTAAAGTAACACACACACACACACACTTCTGTACACCGCCACACACCGACAGATCCTGACGTTTCAGTGGCAGTCGTACAGCTTGTAGTGATTGTTGTTGTTGTTGTTGTTGCTGCTGTTGGTGCTGCTGCTGTTGATGTTGCTGCCACTGACCAAAGTTGTAAAGTATCCTTCAAGGCAATTAGTTTATTTGTACAATTTCATTTCATTTAGAGCCTCCGCTGGAATTTTAATGCCTTTCATTAACTGTTTGTGTAAACTTTACACTCCTGCGTATGTTGCGTGGGGTATTCCCGCATCATCAGTAGTGGTGCTCCACTTAAATAAACTCACAAATTTCCGTTGAGAGGTGAGATAAAATTTATTTAGTTACATTTTTTTTTTGATACCACAAGCCAAAACAATTTTATTCTTATTTTTCGGTCCAAAAATGTGGCATATAAATTAAATATATAAATATTAGGGGTACTCCTTTGGTTACTAGCACAACAACCACACTGACCACTGCAATTGTGGTGTGTAGCCCAAGATACCTTCCATTACATCTAAGATCCTATCTTAGTTTTATGTCCTGCACATCCTAACATAACAATAAAAACTTTAAGTATTAAATCAGAGATATTTTCAGGAATGGAAATCACAGGATATATCATAAAATGTTACGAGAAATAAAAAAAAATATTACGACTTTAACTTTAGTTTTGCCCTCTACAAATTTTACTCTACAATCTGTAAGTTTCAGAATTCAAAAGTTTCTTAAAAGTTTTCAGTAAATTCCGAAGTGAATCCTTAAAAAAAAATTAACAATAAATTCTGATATAAAATTTAATATTTAGGAAAATAATATTAAAATATATTTTTATTTATTAACTTTTCATTTTAATATATAAAAAAAAAATTTTAATTTTGTAAAATTTATTTATTTAAAATTCCAAAACTAAAGGCAAGAAAAAATAAAAATTTAAATAAATATACACAGATTCCTGGCCTCTGGGAAAGTTCTCCCTCATTAATATTTATTTTATTTTTTATATATATTTAAAATATATTTTAAAAAATTTAAGTATTCTTTTCAAATTTTAACTAAAGCAAAGAAATAAATGAAAATAAATCACACAGCAGGAACTATAGAAATATATTCATTTCACCGGGGAACTCGAAGTAAACAGAAGAAATTCTTAAGGACATTCGAGAGATTGCTTAAGATATCATCGCAAAGATGTTATTTATACTCTCAGCCAACCTACTTGCCACTTTTAGACAAACACATATACACATACACAAGCACATACACATATACACACACACATACTCAAGCCCACTCCCATGCGTGCAGTACCTGTACATTGACAGATGTTTGTATATAAAAAGGATATATGAAAGGCGCTTGTAACAAATGGAGTTTAAATCAATGGAAAACTTACTAGACTTGAGAATTGAAGGTATTAGTTGTAGATAACACCCATGGAAGTCCTTAAAAAGGCAACACTTCACTTCACTTTATGTTTTGGGCAGTGCAGGAAAAAATGTAAACACAAATTTTTATGATACACAAAGAGACGCGTGGAGCGCGCCGAGCGTCTCTCTGGGTGTTAGGGACCAGGTAAACGAATCTAATTGACACACAGCGAGCACTGAAAGTTATTATAAATTATGGAAAACACTTGAATTATAACTTAGTTAGATTAACTAAAACACTAACTGGGGAATTTAATTAGTTTATTTTGAATAAAACAAACTACACGAAAAATCGACAGCCGCACGAATTTCGATGACAGACCGAGAAGTCGATGCGCTCTCGCGTTCTGTTTTCAGTGTTCCACTTCGCAGCGTTTCGTCCTGCGAGAGAGTGAATATGCGAGAAATTCATTGAATGAAATGAGAGCAAATCGCAGCTGTTTCCATCTGCATGTCCTGCCTCACCAAGTATCCTCGGGGGTGGGTAGCGGTTGCTGTCAAAATGACAGCTGCTTCTGAGGGTTTGTGTATCTGCTAAATGCGCATGCGTCACTCTCACTCAATTTGTGTTTCAATGCCTCACGTTCCCAGTGGCATTACACGGAGTTTGGGCTGTCAAGGGTTGTTGATGCCTGTACCCGCGTGCCAGCCCTCATACCCCCAAACCCTTAAACCTCTGTTGCTCACCCACGAACCGCTTCGATACCGACAATTACCTGGAGAATTGGCATTAGCCCATTTTCGTTGCGTTATAAATTGCGATTGTCACTTTGGAGCATTTCAGACGATGGAGTCCGCATTGGGTTATGGGCATTAGGAGGGAAATATTGGTAATGGCATGGGTACTGGTAGCGGTACTGGTGCTGGTACTGGTGCTGGTACTGGCTTTGGGAATGGTACTGGGAATGATATTGGTACTGGTGATGCTACCATGTCTGTCAGACAGAGGCGCTGGCACCGCACACTGTGCCCGGAGGGTGTCTATGATGCTGTGACTTTCATTTCGTTCGATTACCATCGACTTGCCTCACCCTTGTCCTTTCGTCCTTGCAAACTGCTTATGCAATTACATTTAACTTTGGTGTGTCTGCCAGGGGAGTGGGCTTGGGCTTGGGCTTGGGTTTGGGTTTTGAAAGCGAGTGCGAGTGTAAGGTTGACAGTGTAGGTGGAGATTGGGATGGGAATGGGAATGGGAGTAGGAATGGGATTGGGGGTGGGAGTAGGTGTCGGAGTTGGTACTAGAGCTGATGCTGAAGTTGCGTTGCCTGTGACATGGAATTAATTCTCGATTTTATTGTCAGTTTGTCAACTGCTTAGTTGCTGCTGCTCCTGCACCTCGTCCCGTTCTGCTGCTGCTGCTTGTGTTGCTTCTGCTGTCGGCGTTGCGCCTGACTTTGATTTAATTGAAAATGCATGAATATGCAATTTTTAGAAGCTATAAAGTTTGGGTTTATAGCCCAGGTCATTGGCTTGGAAGCACTCAAAACTACGCTCCTAACAGTCCACATCAATGGGGTCAAGCCATCCTTGATTTAACTGACTTCAATGACTCACAGAACACAGACTACACTCACATATGTGAAATCATTTACATACACAAATTCGACACACGCACAATAAAACAATATATTTTTTTATTTTAATTTGGTTACATTCTAAACGCCACTAATAACATGTGGGAGCACTTAGTCAAGTGCTTCCAGAAGTCCAAGACCTGCAAGTACGTTGAGCTGTCGAGTCTTTATTTACGGGTTCCTCCAGAACAGCAAGCACAGTTTAAGAAATTTGCAAAAAAACAGGAAGAATACAAAGAGTAAGCCCCATCACAAGTCTATATACAACTATATACATCTAATAATTTCTTTATAAAGACGGGTTGATAAATTTCCCCAAAGTTTGCCCGAAATTAACTGGAATTATTATAAGGAAAATGTACGGGAGGAATACGTCGAGTGGGTCAACGATTTCCAGAAGCAATACGATAATTTTGATAGTGTCTTCGCCAATCGGCATATGCTCATCGATCACTCAAAGTACTTTGGGGAGGTGGAAAAACAGGAGGAGGAACTGAAGCAAGAACTCGCAAAGTACAAAGAAGATTCAAATAAACGCATTGCGGTGCTACAAAAGAGAATGGATGACTTGGCGATGATGAAGCCCTACACTGAAATGACTATGGAAGAGTTCTGCATAGCACGTCCTGACTTGGCTCCCGACTTTATTAATAAGCCAACTTTTTGGCCACATACGCCAGAGGAGCAACGACCCGGACCAGTGGATCCCAATGCAGGTCATGAAGATGAAAAGGCTGCTCAAGCTGAAGATAAGGGATCTAAGCCACAAGGATCACCACCTAAAGGATCACCGCCACAAGATAATAAACCACCTTCTGGAACATCTAAAAAAGATGATAAGCCACCTTCTGGATCAGCCCCGCCAGATGCAAAGAAAAATGTTGAGAAACCTAAGGAGGAAGACGCCAAATGTCCTTCAGAGAAAACATCAGCTGAATCTAGCAAAGAGCAAACTCCAAAGCCTGCGCAGCAACCTAAAGATGGGGTTCCACAAACAAGTCCCTTTGAAAGCATTTTGGAAAAGGGGATTGAGGTAACCAAATCTATATTTGAAAAAACGATCGATGTCCTTAAGACTGCCTGGGTAAGATTTGACGCAAAGCGAAGGGATGTTGCTAAGGCAGCCGAGAATGAACGAGCCAAGACTCTCAGCGCCAAGACCGACAATAATAAACATGCAAAGGAGCGAATGATGGCTTCGCCGGACATATGCAATAAGACACTTATAAGGGGCGAGGATACAAGGGAGGCTGATGTTAAGCCGCACCACGAGCAGTTGACTATCAAGGCGGGAAGTCCTTGTGTGAAAAAAGAAGAACCTTGCGATAAAGCGCCTGAGAAGAAGGCGACTTGTCAAGAGGAGAAGGCGACGTGTCCAGAGGAGAAGAAGGCGACTTGTCCAGAAGAGAAGAAGGCGACGTGTCCAGAAGAGAAGAAGGTGACATGTCCAGAGAAGAAGGCGACGTGTCCAGAGGAGAAGAAGCCGACGTGTCCAGAGAAGAAGAAGGTGACGTGTCCAGAGGAGAAGAAGGTGACGTGTCCAGAGAAGAAGGCGACGTGTCCAGAGGAGAAGAAGCCGACGTGTCCAGAGAAGAAGGCGACGTGTCCAGAGGAGAAGAAGCCGACGTGTCCAGAGAAGAAGAAGCCGATGTGTCCAGAGAAGAAGGCGACGTGTCCAGAGGAGAAGAAGCCGACGTGTCCAGAGAAGAAGGCGACGTGTCCAGAGGAAAAGAAGCCGACGTGTCCAGAGAAGAAGAAGGTGACGTGTCCAGAGGAGACGAAGGCAGTGAACATCTGCCAGGAGAAAAAAGAAACTAAAAAGGTGGAGTACAACTGTGAGCAGTTCGACACAGAAAAGAAGAAGGAGGTGGAGTACAACTGTGAGCAGTTCGACACAGAAAAGACGAAGGATGTTGTATGTGCCAAGGCAGCACCTAAGGTGGAGGATGCGACAAGAAAAGAATGCCAAATAAAGGTCGATAAATGCGAAAGCCAGAAAGCAGACCAAAAGGATCAAAAGCCAAAGACAGAATGCAGTGCAGAACAAACAGTGACTCCTTCGGCAGGAGCGGCAGGAGCTAATGAGCCCGTAAGGCCTCAATTCTTCGACGGATATCTTAATGAGAAACAAGAAGTTGTTCCATTTTTCAAGAAAGATGACAATAAAATAGTTGGAGTGGTTAAGGATGCGTTTGTAGAAAATATAGTGAAATTAGGTCCAAAGCAAACGATGCCGGGAAAAGATGATCAAGTGTTATCAGAAAAAAAGGATACCCCTGGTCCTCGGCAATTTGCGTCAGACTCTGATCAGAGTAAGACCCCAACAGATCCAGTCGAAAAGACGAAAACTGGCTTTGAGCAAAAACAAAATGAAGCTCCAATCCCGAAAGTGCTAGAAAGTCAAGGATTGGTGGTTCACAAATTGGTAAAGAGACCCGCATCAGTTACTGAAAGGAAGCCAGGCGCTTTCACCGGACACGAGAATCTAACAAAGGACATAAGTTCCGAAGACATAGCCAAACTGATGTTCAAAATGGTCACCGGTGCTGCGTCCTTGCTAAAGGAGGCCAAAATCATCATTGAGGAGTCCAAAGAGAACGTCAGCAATCCCGAGAGCCAGCGGGCTCAATACGCAAAGGCCGAGCAAATGGTCTCGAGTGCCCTTACACTGTCCTACCAAGCGCTGGAGGCAACCAAGCAGCTCTGTGCCCGCGCCCAGTGCAGCGAGGGGTCCGGAGAGCGGGCAGCCATAGCGCTGATCGAGAAGCATGCGATTTTGGCCAATCTGTTGGCCAAGCGATCCGTTAACATGAAAAAGGAAATCATCAAGCTTCGATCCACTCCCCTGAGGAATCTATGAATGAAGCACTCGCATAGCAATTTTTTAACCGATTCGCAGGATCAGTTTCGAACTTTCAATGAATTCTCAATGTTAAAGGAGTTTTCAAATTAAATTTCTGTTGAATGAAGAGTCAAAACGTTGCTGTCTTTTGTCTTTCGGATTTGGTCAGAGTTTGGAGGCGAGCGGACGGGCGGACGGGTGGACGGGTGGACAGACGGTCGGGTGTGCGGGTGGCTATTCGGGTGATGGTCGACTGTTGATCTGCATGGTGGGTGGTCGCTTTGTGTTCCATATATGCAAATTTTTTTGTTAAGGCTCTGAAACACAGGGTAATAAATTTCAGTGGGTGTATCGAAACTTTTGCAATGTTGGCCGAAACTTTGCGGTGAATTAGCCGAAAAATTTCACTTTGGCTAGCAAAATGCTGCAGTATTGCAATATGTGTGCGTGAATGATTGTGTGTGTGCGTGTGTGTGGGTGGATGTGACTGAGTAGATTGCATAATTATGCAAATTTGTTGTTTTTCGGCATTGGAAAGTGTTGCCTACTTGTTGGCGTTGGCGTTGGCGTTGGCGTTGGCGCTGCGTTCGCTGCACAATTTTCACAATCAAACGCATTTGCATAATTATACAAAGCACACTTTTCCTAAGTGAAGGTGTGGGTGTGGGTGTGGGTATGGGTGTCGGTTTATTTACAGGTGTGTGCGAATGTATAACTGTGTTTGCATTTAATTTAAGTTTGATAGTTTATTATAAACTTTAAGCCGGCAAAACCATTTCGGGGCAGTAGAACAATGAAACGTAAATAAGCCATCATCCCAGCCACGCCCCCTCGAAAGCCGGATTTATTTTATTTTTATTATTGTTTTTATTATATTTGTTGGAGAAAGAAGCTTCTGCGTTTTAACAGGCCATATAAATTCAATTTAAGAACTTTCCATGAATTTGCATTTTGCTGCTTAATCGATTTCATAGGTGACAAAAGCATCCCTTTGAATATTGGGACACACAGAAGCGGCAGGACACTCAGAACAGTCAGGGCACTCAGAGTTGGCAGGATACGCAGAAGCGGTAGGACACGCAGCTTCGACTTAATTTACCTTCTGGGGACAACTCACGTTTCTCGTTACTTGTTTGACTACATTTGCATATTCACAAGGAGCTGGCAGGACTCCTTTGTGATTAGGCCCTTAAAGGATTATTCATGAGCAACTGAGTGTCCCGAAGTTGTTTAAAGCATATCGTTATCTTAATGCCAGACTATGCCGAACCCGTTAGTAGCCAATATTCCAATACAATGCCGTCGTGGCCATTTGGCAGTCATGGGCAGTCGGAGTCCGCCACTTCCTTCGTCCTTCCTGTTGCGACTGCCAAAAATTGTTTGCTTGGTGTTTGGATTTTGTGTTGTGAGTTTAGTTGACAATTGCCCGCTGTTTCTTGTTGCACGCTCGTCGGAAATATAAAATATGGCCATTATGTTTATTGTTTTCCAGCCGAGTGTCTGTTGCAAGCTGCAACTGTCGCCTGTCGACTGTCGACTGTCGACTGTCGACTGTCGACTGTCGCCTGTCGGTTGTCGCCTGTCGTCTGTACCCCGCTGCCATTCGCCTGCCACCAGTCGCATGCCACTTGCCACTTGCCCCATGTCGTTGGCAATTGCGAATTGAAATAGATTTTTTGGCAAATGCTTGCAGCTTGTTGTGGCATTCCACAACTGTATTTGGCATTTGGCCAGACCTAATTAAAACCGTCGACAGTTTTATGTTGCCTTTAAATAATTCTATTGGCCCTTATACACATCGCATAATATCGAGGGGAAACGTGGGGAATCAAAGGGTTTTGTGGGGACGAGTGGACGTTGCTTCTATTGCCACTTTACCTGTTGTAAAGCAGTTCTTTACTGCCACATTTGTGGCAAGTTGCGTGTGCCGCACTCACCCGCCGGGCGGCCTGATTAACGCTTTTATGGCTGCGCAAATATATTTAAGCCAGTTTTTAATGGCCAACTTCTGTGCCTAAGTTGTATACAGAAAAGCCTAATTAGCGGCGTTTAACTGAGCCTCACGGCGTTATTGTGTTTCCAATGTGTGTGCGTGCCTAGTGTGTGTATGTGTGTGTGTGTGTGTGTATCTGTGTGCGCGTACGACGTGATCGTGGTTATTAAAACAACAACAGCGGACCATCAACCCGAGACCTCATCGTTGTAGCTGCCAGTAAAATGTAAATTTCAGCATAGAACCTCCAAGGGCACCACTGGTGGCTCATTGCTAACACGTTGTCCACGCAGCATGGCGCCAGTGGCAGTATCGCAGTCACCGGTACCACTCCTGCCAATCCTGCCAATCCTGCCATTCTACCACCCTCCCATCAGGAAGCCTGATTAGTCCAGGCTCTGTTCTGCCGCGCTGTGTACCTCTCTGCTCGGCTCTGCTCTGAAACTGGCAGCGCTCAAGAACCTGGCAAGGACACAGGCAAAGGCAGCCACAGCCCGCACCGCAACACACTTAACGACGTAGTTAGCGTTAGTTAACGTATGTACGTGATATCGTTAAACTGGTATAACGTTACCAGACCCCCGTAGCATAATAAGTGTCTTATTAGTTATGCCAGCACAGCAGTAACTATGAGAATTTCAGTTGCACCTATGAGAAGGGTGCGGGACGGCGATGGAGGTCCTCTGGATATGCAGACCGTCATACGCATCACGTGCCATAGCTGAAACAGGAGCTAGAACTGGGCTCTCGATGTGGAGGGATGGGGCTGGGGGAAAGAAAGTCCTGGAAACTGGAATTGGCAATGACACACAGGATTCATTGATGGCACTTGACAATTTGCATTGTGTCCATGGGAAATTTGTACTGAACATTTGTTTACGCAACTTCATGACGCCTTGAATGACAAATGGTAGCAGAGCAAATGAATCGAATCCAAGGAAATATCATTGAGCAACGAGTTCTTTCTGTCCCTCTCAACTGCCAATTGCGAAGAGCGTTCATGACTTTTAATTAATTCAGGGCAAATATTGTTGCAACAACAATCGAAAGTTTTTAACTGCAAAACGAAGCAAGAATAGGTCCAAAACCAACAAACAACTGAAATCTATTTGCACAGCTAAGAGCCATGGAGGAAACGGAGGAAGGACCATAAAATAAAAAACAAAAAAAATAATCATGAAGCCCAAAGACGAAGATGAAATTAACGCAGGTCCAACGAAATGAAAATTAAATTCCAAACAGCCCTTGGGCCTCTACACCGGCAGAGATTCTATGGTTTTGAGGGGTACAGGAAGACTGGGAGGCTTGGGAGTGGTGGGATGGTTGTCAGGACCTGAGTCCAGTGCCAGGTAATCGCAAACGTGTAGTATTTACCTTTAGCGTTGCTTGTTTATTTTTTAATTTCCTTCCAATTAAGCAACAAACAAGCTGCTGCCACACAACCTGGCGACTTGCCTCATGCCCCCCCTTCCTGTTTTCCTCGGCTACACAGATGTTGGCAATAAAAATTCAGAGAGAATCGGGCTAAATGAAATGAAATGAATTCTATTCGCAGTTACGTAAACGTAGACGTAAACGTAATCGTAAACGTAAACGTAAACGTAAACGCAAACACAAACGTAATGAAAACACGTTGGCACAATTCATTAAAAATCTACATCACTCACCGAGTCCTGCCACTAGGCACAATTTGGCATTACCAAATGCGTAAGACATGGCACACAGGACACAGGACATAGCATAATACAGGATACAGGATACAGTTGTGGGCTTTTAGGCGCATTTGTGGTTAATTTCTATGCGCACGACTTGCGGCCCAGTCCCAGTCCCAGTCCCGAAAAAGAGTCCTGTTTTTCCTTGCTGCCAGCCAACTCTAGAGTCTCATTATTTATGCACAACCTGTACGCATAAATAAAACATGTCAAACGACTGCCAAGCAAAGTGACTTGCGGCTCCTAGTCCTTGGTAGGGATAATACCCCGATCCCAACATGAATCCATATACTAAAAGCCACTGGACAGACAGGACGGACCGGCGCAAGCAAGTTTTATGAGGCGACATTAAGGTAGTCCACCACCACAAAAATGACTGAAGGTTCTAGGCAATTGAAATAGAAACATTTTTTTCAGACCAATTTAAATGACAAGTGATATTCCCTGAACAAAAGTCGTATCTATCATTGATAACTATTTTTTAAGCGAAGGCAAAAACAAACTTTCTTTAAATGAAATGTTAAGTAAACTTTCTCTTTAAAAATATTTCTATTCGAGTCCCCGATTTAATTGTCAAACTAAAATTGAAATCTCTTACCTAAAATCGACGAAAAAAATAGTTGATTTCTGAGTTGGCCTCACTTCTCATGGGCGGAACTAGCTCCCTTAGCCCCCGATTAAAACAGATCTTATGTTATTATTATTGTATAATATACAATATATATTTTATATGCCTATCACACAGCAATAAAATTCTTTTATGACATCTATCAATTTATGAAATGACAATTTGTAGTTGAATGGCAGCATTTCATCTCTATTCTCTGAGCAATTCTTGTCATATTCTGTTACAAATAAATTTAGAAGAAAAATAAATATCCAATTCTAAATAATATATCTTCACACTTTCAAGTAATTTGCACGTCATCTGGTTTAAAATCATTGGAAGCGAACGAGTGGAACGTCCGGCAGTTTTTTAAGTTTTGCAAGCCATTTCGTATAGGAATTGTATAATGGTACGGGTAGGACGACCGGTCATGCGGTCTTTTAGCAAATAGGCTGGGACACCATCCTTGGCAACCATACCTGTGCCCCGGGTATCCAAATGGACCCAATCTACGCAGGGAATCAGGGTGTGCAGTAATGCAGCTTGCAGACAGGATGAAGCAGGTCCTTTGCCGCGGTTGCATAGATCATACGAATGTTTAGGTTTAATTAAATCATCGAAGTACTTCCAAAGCGGCATACGCCACATACGATCACCTGAGGTGGCTCCTGCTTTCTTGAATTGCTTCCACAAGAATGTGTTGTTGGTCCAGAGACCCGTGGCAGATGCTCCGAGGCCATAGATAACACCGCTGGCATGTGTTCCGACATCAACAATGAGCTTGGGCTTATAAGTATGCTGGGCATACAAAATGGGATCGGCCAGCGAAATGGCGCCAGCGAATCTAGTGTTCCTCACGCCAAGAGTCTGGCCGTTCAGAAGGGTGACCACATCGCCAGGCTTCACAGCCATGCCGGATGGCATATGCTCGCAAAGTGGTATTACGGCTGTTAAACTAACTGGCAACGACAGAGCTGCGGCAGCTCTTATGGTGGCCACGCAAACAGCTGCACCACTCATTGAGCCACGGTATTCGTCCAATCCATTCTTAGTCTTGAGACAGAGGCCTCCACTGTTAAAGGTTATGCCCTTTCCGATGAGTAAAACGGGTTTTTCTTCAGCTGAAGTGCCCTGGTAGGAAATCTCGAGCACAAGTGGTGGTTCACAAGAGCCTTTGGCGATCATTAAAAAGGAGTTTAGGTTTTCTTGTTCGATCCAGTCCATGGCTCTAACCTCTACAGAGACACCACATGGACACAGTGCATCAACTGCAGCCTGTGCAAATATTGAGGGCGTCATTTGATTGGCAGGCGTATCTGACAGGCGTCGCGCAAGATTCTGTGACTCAGCCTTAAAGAGTCCTCGTGTCCATCCATCTACATCCGATGATCCGAAGAGAGTCAGTTTAGGTGTGCGGACACGATAGCGCTTACGCTTGTTTGCATTGAAACGCCACACTGCCATGGCTGCACCCTCCGCCGCCTGTTCAGGGTATTCCATGCTATCAATAGCGACCGATGAGGCTCCATGCAATTGCAAGCAACGTGCTCCAACAGCTGCAGCGACACGCACGTTCTCCATTCCCACGTCCAAAACCTCTTCGCCGTCATAGCCGGCATTTTCCAGCCCAAGACCGACAACAACAACGCATCCATACTCCTTGTCCAAATTGCTAAACATTCTGCCTTTGCCAAGCTCTCCTGTAATTTGCGTTTCCCTAACCAATTCGGAAATCTTGCCAGTAACGCGATCATCGTACTTTTCGGCATTGGGTGTCAGTTGAGGTGACCTTTCACCTTCATTCTGATACAGGCCTAGCACAAGGCCATTAAAGTCACACTTCTCCTTCGTCGATACGTAACGCACCGTCGACCGTAAGGACCCGAACCGGTTAACGCGTAGCAGTCGGACAATTGATTTACCAAAATGATTTACATGAACTCTTGACATTTTAACTATTTATTTTTTTTTTTTTCTTATGGATATATTAGTATACTAATCACTTTAATTTTATATTCACAACAACAACTTAAATTGCCGAAATTAACAAACTATATACTGTGTTTGAAAAAAAAAAAAAAAAATCTAATGCACGTTGACACGTTCAACTTTACCGAGATACTGAAATGAATTCTACTAAACGTATGTCCTCGTTCAAAATTTTAGTCTAACATGAGGCTTACTTGGATTTAAAAAAAAAAAAAAATGTAAAAGGATGTAACATTTGTAACAGTTAAAAATCCGGTTAAATGCAGGGGAAAGTTTTTAGGGGAATTATCCTAATGTTAGGATAATTAAAATAAAGTAAGTTGGCAGGACTTCATAAATGTGAAGATTTAATAAAAAAAATATATAATAAAATTCAAAATTTACTATAAATTCTTAAATGTGTAAAGTAATTAATAAATTCAATTCAGATAATAAATCAGAAAATATGCAATTTTTGCTTTTATTGAATTGCAGAAGAAGAAGAAGACAAATTCGTATTTATTTTAATCAAATAAATAAAAATTAACATTTTTTTATCCAACATTTTAGATTATTTCTAATAACAGACTTTCCCCTTTTCTGTTGACTTAAATCTGTTGATCTTAGCTGGCATATTTTGAATTGGAGAGAAGCTGTCAATATTTACATAAATATTAAATAAATATAACTTTGGTTGAAAGTAAATTATCGTTGATATTAAAGAATCCTCCTCAGGTGTTTTAATAATTGAATTCCCAATTGGAGAGACTCTTAAAAATGTTTATTATATTTATCTTTTGATTTTCAGTCGGCAAACAAACAAAGCGATTGACGTGTTGACAACTTGCTGAAACCTCACACGACATTTATCCATGTGTGGGTGTGTGTGTGTGTGTGTCTCATTCAGAGTGCATGTCTGCATGTGTGTAAGTGCACACACTTCACAACTTACAGTTTTATACCATGCAAATGATTAAATTTGCAATTATAAAAATCAACAAAGAGAACAAGTGCATCGATGGCTGGCATAATGAGAAACTGCATTTGCGAGACGACAAAAAAAAAAAACCAAATAAGGAAACAACACAAAAATACCAAATATACAAAAAAAAAAACATAAACAAAAAAAAAGAAATGAGAAGTATAAAAATTGCAATGAAGCCGCAGACGAAACACGTAAAAGCAATAAAGCAATAAATTGCCCAATTTGAAGCACTATTGTAGCCAATAATTTGCAGAGCCACTTGGCCAACAGTCCGATGGTCAAGTACATACACACATACACATATGTATATGTATATTTAAATATATATATTTATAATAATATAAATGTGTGTATGTATGTGTGTGTATTTAATACACATACACACATGTGGCCTGTGCCCATATAATTTCAACAAAAATATGCACATTTGTCAATGTCGCGTGATTGATGTGGTCGAACGCGTTTCCGTCGAGCAGCCGTCGTGGCCAAGGAATAAAAAAAATACAAGCACAAATAATTATACCTTATAAAACCGACTAAAAAGTACCCTGAGATTGGAGAAACGAAGATGAACATATTCCACTGACTCCACCATTTGTGGCACACCTTGGTCTTTGCAACTCCTCAGCTTCTTTTCAGGTAATGCGGTATATACTGAAAAAATTCGGTTGGTATATTCTGATCTTATTTCAATTTATATGATGCTCATAGATTCTTTTAATTTTTACAGGGTATTAAAACAAAGAACATCCAACAACGTGTAATGCAGACACACACACACACACACACACACACACACACACACACACACACACACACACACACACACACACACACACAGAAACTCACATATCCAAGGCTTAAAAAACGGGCAAGAGAGAACAATTTTTTATACGTATATGTGAGTGATTGTGTGTGTGTGTGTGTGCGTGTGTGTGTTCAAAACATGTCGAGTGTGTGTGGATGCGTGCCAGGCCCCAAAGGATGCTGGCGGCTGTGTTGGCGACATTACGCGATTTTACGCATGATTTAAAATTAATGACAGCGGCGGCCGCGATGGTGACGGCGTCGGCAGCGACAACGACAGCGGCAATGGCGACGGCGACGGCGATGGCGACGATGACGGTGGCGGTGGCGGTGGTGACGTTATAAGAGAGCTTGTGTTGGAGTTGAAGTGAAGCAGATTCACACACACACACACACACACACACACACACACACACACACCCATACGGATAAGCACACATAAGTACGTAGAGAACACCTTTTGCCCTCACACATTACTAGCGCACACAGACGGCGGCGAGTCGCTCGCCACGCAGGATGTTTAATTTCCTAAATGCATAAATCTCACTAATACGCACAACAAAATCTAAGCGCGGCTTATGCCGATTGTTGGTTTTTCATGTTCAACAGCAGCAGCAACAACAGTAGCAGTAACAACGACAGCAGGACAACAAAAAGGAAAGCAACAGCATCGACTACGAGCGCAACATCCGAAAATCATAAACAAACTTCAAAGGACACTTACAAGCGGACAGACTGAAACTGCCCAATGCCAAACAAGATACAAAAAAAAAAAACTCAACAGAAGCAACAAAAAAAAAAACAACAATAACAACAACAAATGTTGAGCTTATTACGCACAGATACGAGGCTCATACACGCCACCCCCCACCCTCCCACTCACACACAGAGTCACAAACACACCTGCACATACTCCAAGGCAACCGCAACAATTCAGCTTCATTTGTGCTGCCACACAAACATGCACGTACATACACACATACACATTCATCTGCACTCACACACACACACACACACACCGTTACGTATACGCATCGTTCGCCGATAACTGCCTAACCGCCTACCTGCCTACCTGCCTACCCGCCGCCCACGCGCCGCTTTCATTTCTATTTCCGTTTTCACTGAACGCCGCCGCACAATGCCCACTTTAAACTTACGGCTGTTTTTTCTCCGCGGGAGCGAGAAATGGGCGCCTGCTGTGTGGGTGGGGCCCAGTCAGTATGTGCGTCGGCTCACCTTTCGCTGTGTTTGTTTGTTTGTTTGTTCGTTTGTTTGTTACTCGGTTTGTTTGCCAGTTTGTGCTTTAACCTACGGAAAATTGCCAATTGTTGTTGGCATGCAAATTTATGGCTTATTTGTTTTGCCTTTTGTATTGTGGCTAACATCAAAAATACACACACACACGCTACATACACACATACACGCATAGAACGTACATTAGTATAAACCTATATACATATGTATATACACCTGAGTATGTCCCTGTGTGTGTGTGTGTGTGTGTGTGCGTATGCGTGTGTGCGTGTGTAGAAGCCGCTTAAGCTTACTGCACGTCAACCCTTTTCAAAAGACTAATATGTTTTACCAGGAGCGCTGAGGAGTGTCTGTCGGGCCTTCAGCTAATGTAAAGCATATAATTAAATTCTAAATAAAAATAAAATTAAACAAAAAAGCAAAAATCTAGTCAACTTTGAAAATTGTGTATTTAATTTTTTTAAAAATAAAAGTATCTAAATTTTTCTACCTAATTATTGAACGCAATAATTGCCCCCAATCCGCGCCTGTTAATTTCGGTAGCAAGTTTTCTCAGTGCTCTGCGGCTTTTGACCCAAAATGCCGGAAGTCAGACTCAGGGGTGCAGGGAAAGAAAGAGTTTCGACCTATCAGTAGATTTCATTAACAGAAATTTAGATAAGCATTAGTGTTGATGGTATCCTAAGGCGCACCCAGCCACGCACACACAGGCACACACTCACACACCCACACACACACACACACGCACGCAGTCACGCAAAATAAGTACTAGCAAAGTTTTGCATCCTTCTTTGGTGACTTTAATATGTGGAAATGTTGTGGAAAATCTGGGAAAAACAAAACAAAACACAAATTCTGTGAGTTGCACAAAATTGCACAATGTGAAAATCTCTTGTGGCTCGTAAATTTTGCTTGTTGCATAAATCACACAATTGAAAACTAACTTTTGGCTTAGGCACAAGACCAAACTGACCAAAGGATAAGCGCCAGGATAATGATCGGAACGAGTATGCCCAACTCATTGTCTATGGAATCAATCATGATTTTTAATGCACTAATGGGAGCAATTACAGTCACTGAACTAGACAAAAGAATTTACACTTGATTTATTGTTGTTTGAGTTCGTTTCCATGTTTCCATGTTTGCTGATTGTTTATGTTCACATCCAATTTTGGCCAAACCTCAGGCCATGTTAACTGCAGCTTGTTGGTCGAAAGTCTGTTGTTGCTTTTACTTAATTGAGAGAAAAGTATTTTTTGGATAGTTAACAAGTGAAAGTAACAACAACTAACGCTTCAATAAGTCTTTTATGCATCCAACGTAACTATCAATTAGCACCTGATGCCAGCCTTCGGCACAATGCGAGCTGTTGTCTTGGCCAGCAAAGCTGTTGCTATAAAGATGTTGGTCCAAAGACTTTGGCCCAGACATATGTGAAACATGGTCAACTCCTCAGTGCTCATCGGTTTGTTGTGCAGCTTCTGTTGTTGCTGCTGCTTGGTGGCTGCGGACTTACGTGCTGATCTCCGTGACTTTAGGGAATTGGTTCCACGTCGCCGCATTGGCTATATAGCTGCCCGATATTATATCTTTGATCCAAAGTTCCGACAAGCCGTGGAGTTTGTGCGTAGTGGCGACTTTGCCAACACGTGGCAACAGATCCGACAGACGCCTGACTTTGCCAATCTCATTGATTACCTCACGGAGCACGGCTCCGGCTTTGATGTGACCAGCGTGTTGGACAAGCTGCCCAATCGGCTGCGTGCTTACAACGTGTCACGTGTCGTGCCTGTTGATCTGATGCTGCGTCGTGATTTGACAACGTTCCTGCATGAGGTGCTGCATAGTCTGCCACGCCCAAAGATCTATAGTCTGATGGTGCACAAGGTGAGGGAGGGCGGAGAGTTTGCGGAGTTGTACAAGGCGTTAAGAGATCCCAAGTTTCGGCAATTGGTGACTACCGCAAGGGTAAGTCTAGTCAACAGCAAAACAACAGCAAAGCATAAATTTCAAGTATCCTACTTTACAGCATTCGAAGGACCTGCGGGCACCGCTGAACAAACTGCGCAGAGGAAACATCAACGTCGATGAAATCATACAAATCATTTTTGAGCTGATAAGTTGGGGCCCGCAGGGAAGCAGCTGAGCACCTGCCACCGGCGGGTTGCTTGTTATAATTAAGTATTTATGAAACACACACCCCATACCCCAAACCAAACCCTTCCCATTCCCATTCCCATTCCCCTTTCCCATCCCATCTCCCGTAGAGTTAAGATGCTTAACCGTTCCCCTCAAAAAGGAAAATAACAAGAAACATGCAAAGTACGGCTTAAGTGCTTTTGAATTGCGACCGATGTCGGGGTCAGTTCCGCTTTTGGGTTTTCCGGGAGAAGGACTCGCAGGGGTTGCCAGAAAATGTGTTGGCTTTAATTTCGGTACGACGTGCCACAAATGACAAGAGCTGTTGCATCGATTGCTCGGTAATTTTCTCAGTACCTGCCGAGCGAACAAATGGAGCATTGATGCAATGACGAGGATGCCTCATTTGCAACCTGATGCAAAGCATAGAAAAAGGGTAAGAGATGGAAAGAGAGGAGCGGGGGAGGGAAGAGATGAAAGAGTGCGTGGCGAGAGGAACCTTACACAATGTGCGCTCATTAGTGCGATTTATGCGTTAAGGGATCAAGTTATAGCTGCCACTTGCTGCCTCTATCCTTGCCCACCCACAACATTCATCCTGCCAGTTGCCAGCTGCAACCTGACACCTCCCATCTGCTGCCTGTCACCTGCCGTCAGTAGACACAATTGACAAGTCCTTAATGACACCAACTCTACAGCAACCTATGAGAAAATGAGTTTCCTTTATACATTCTCATGCATACACATACACATACACATACACATGCACACACACACATACAGAGACTTTCATTCATTTTAAAATGTGGCATTGATTTGACTTTTGACACTTGAATGGAATGGAATGCCTGGCGCCTACAAGTTGCCGCCGAGTGTTGCATGTCAGCTGTATTTTTATGCAATGCAACGCACAATTTGTCAAAATCGACACAGTTTTTATGACTGCTGCCACTTGCAGCAAGCTGACTTGCCACAAAATGTGATCATATAAGCGCGTCAAAGCCGTTGCCAAGTTTATTTTTTAAGAGGCAAATTGCTGCTGTTGCCATCACAATTGCTAGTGTCGTTGCTGCTGCTGTTGTCGGTCTCGTGCCGTTGCCGTTGCTGCTGAATATGCAACAAAAGTTGCAGCTGCAACGCCCACAACAAGCAGCCAACGACCCACATCATTTCGCTACAGTTTTTGGCTGACGCTGTTGCAAAAGGCATCAAATGAGACTTGAAGTTGTTGCCGCTGCAACTGCAGTCGTTGCTGCTGTGGCTGCTGTTGCTGTTGCTGCTTTTGCTGTTGCTCCTGTTCGTGCTCCTGTTTATGGTGCTGGTTATCCTTTTAGAACTGAATGGCGACTGCCTGCTGCTGGCGGCTGCTGTTTCTCCATTTTGCTTGACATTAATTTTATGCTATGCAGTGTATGTTGTTGTTGTTGTTGTTGTTGTTGTTGTTGTTGTTGTTATTGTTGTTGTTATTGCAACACTAACAATTTGCGAGAATTTGTTGCTGCGTGCCAGGGAGTCACTCACTGTGGCTATGCACGTGGCCGTGCCTGTGGCAAAAGCACTGGCAGTGGCAGTGGCAGTGTCAGTGCAGCGGCAGTGACTGAGGCAGTGGCAGTGGCAGTGGCAGTGGCATCGCCAACCGTCCAAAACGCGTTTAAACTGTCGCATTTGTCTTGCCGCTTCGCTCGCTGGTTGCTGCATTGCATAAACTTTGTGTAATCCTTTCAATTTGTTGCATACTTTTAGGCACAAATTAAAATAACAAGCTCTGCAGCCAGGAACGAGAATATATATTTATACATATATACTCACACACACACACACACATATAAATACTTGCTAATATATATATATGTATATGTATATATATAAAGTTACCCAGCAGCAATTCAATTTGTTAGAAACTTGTTTTACACGTGTCCTTCTCATGGCCCAGGTTCTACAATTAGTGTACACACACACACACACACACATATAATACACCTATATAGACTCACAATGTTGCCAATGTTTTGGCATTGATGCCTTCGTACTTTGTAGTTACTCCTGGCAACTATTTTCGTTGGATTTAGCGGCTCCTTGCCTGCTGTGCATTAATTAAGCCCAAGTGCTCCTCGTGATTCTCCTGTTTGGCTTTTGTAAAATAATCAAATTGAATTTTTGGTCCTGCCAGCGCTACGAGAAGGCATCTCCTTGAAAGGACGAGGTACAAAATCTTCACGTCTTTGGTATTCTAACTCATGCGCCAACTGATGTTGCTGTTGTTGTCATTTGGCATCAAGTAAATAATTGCTGCTTTAAATGCTTGTCAGGAATTGGCCATACCTTTGCCCTGAACTACACCCCATACAGAGGGTATATCCCCTGCCAAGTATAGCCATGACTTTTCCATCCAAATAAAATGTTGTCTTGATTTTCGAAATCAATAAAAAAAATATTTCTACCGAAAGATATTTCAAAGGATGTTTGATTTGTGCTTTGAAAATTTTCTAATATATATTCTAAGGATATTTATTTTTTTTCATATGCAATCCTTGTATTTACAGGGTAGCTGCTACTCGATCTGTTCGTGATTATCCACTTCCTTTGTCTAACTTACGACTTTTTCATTCTCATGCTCCTCGCTTCCAGGACTTTGGCTTTGGCCAATTTTGCTTGCAGCCCTTTTTGGCTCTTGTTGTGAAAATTTTTGAGTGGCCGCGCATGATGCGTCGTTTTTTGTACGAGGGGTGAACGGCTGACTGGCTGACTGGGTGACTGGGGGTTTTGGGGTTTATTGTGCAGGATCCGTTGCCGCCTTAACCATAATATCGGTTACAGGACAAGGACTTAGCTCGAGTGGGCGGCAGATGTGGGCTATCCGTTGGCTTGTTTGCACCGCTCATCGCTCAGTTTCGAACTTCTTTATGCCTGTTGGTTATATTTTGCTTTACTTTACTTTACTTAACTTTCTTTTACTTTACTTTTGCTTATTTATTTATTTTCATTTCTGTTTTATTTTCTCTGTTTTGGCCAGATTGTCTGTATTTGCGGTGCGGTGCGTTTGTTGTGGATGCGTACGTGATCTGGGTTCTGCTCCGACTCGTATGCCCTTTGCTTAGCAATTAGTTTTAAAATGGTTACCCTGATGGTTGTCCATCGCTTCTCGCATCTAGCATCTCGCATCGTGTGGTTATCCTGTGTGGGCGATTGTATGTGTGTGTGTGTCTGGAATTGTGTGTGTACGCTCATTAGATTTGACCCCAACGAGCGATGTAAAAACAGAAATGGATTTTTATGCTCTGTCGTCGCCGGAAGCGTCTATCTTTTTAATCCTCCATCCTCCATCCACCTGACCAGCTTCGTAATCCAGCCAAACAATGCCCCGACCCAGGCACTGCCATGGCTAACAAAAAATCAACAACAACAATCAATGTTGGCCGTAATCAATTAACGATTTAACGTTCGTTGCGCGGCTGGTCAACGGTTCGCCGGGATCCGTCAGCATTTGGCGCCACCATCGCCTCCAGCCCCAGTGTCCGCACATCAGTACCGACTCCAACTCCAGCTGCAGCCTCAGTTGTAGCTCCTGTTTCTGGTTGAATGCATGACTTTATATGTATGCGGGCGGGTGTGTGTGTATGTGTGAGTGTATGTGTGTGTGTGTGTGTGTGTGTGGGGGTGTAAGGGGGTGCACGGGGCATGTAGCAGTAAAATTGAAACGCACCACGCAGTTGACATCGGCTGCATGAACACGTCATCGATGTATGAGGATGGAGAGCTCTATTCCAGTGGTAGATGTGGCAAGTGGCAAGTGGCAAGTGCATTCCGCTTGCCAATGGACTTTAAATAAGTGACAGGGTTGTCGCCTACGCCTATTTGGATTTATGGTTAAACAAAATCTTCACATTCAGAAGGCGATGAAAAGCTTGTCAAATTTCACATCAAATCTAAATAAATATTCATTTAAATGTATTTTCTTTAAGTCAATATACCAGAGCTTCACTGTATTTGTATTGCAGGCAAGTCAATTTTCATAATCGAAAACTTTGGATAACGAATTAAGCAATTTTTGGCAGCAAACACACAAGTGCTGATTGAATTTCAGTTAAATATTTAATAAAATTTTAAAAGTTCATGACATACTCTACTTCCATTAGAGAGTTTGTAGGCCTTGGATTGAACTTGGGGGGTAAGTTTTTATTGAATTTCATTTCAATTAAGGCCACTTGGCAACCCTGGGCTAAAGTTTATATGGAGCTAATGTGATTACGCCTGTCATTATTACGTTCCTTCGTCTGTCTCATTTTCTCGGTGTCTGCATCTGTCTCTGTCTGGTATCTGAGTGTCCTTCTCATTCTTTCGTTTGGCTATTAAATTGACCTCCCTCTCTCTGTGTATGGATGTGCGGATGTGTGTGTGCGAGTGTATGAGTGTGCCAGTAAATGTGTGTGCGTGTCTATGTGCATTTAACTGCACGTTTTCAAACTTTGAACCGCGTTGCGTCTGCGTCTATGTACGTATGTGTGTGTCTGTGTGTGTGTGTGTGTGTGTTTGATTGGTTATTGACTTTTAACAGAAAAATTGATGTAATGCAATTAGTTTTGCAGCTAAACCGTTTGATGATTGCACAACAACAGCAACGACAGCAGCAACAACAACAACAATAACAACAAGGACAAGAAGGACGTAGCGTTAAACGAGCCCTTTAACTGGATTCAACGCTGGATGACTAAGAGTCGAGGGTTTGGCCAGAGGTCGGAGAAATTCTTATCCCTTACTCCCCCGCACACAGAAGCGTTCCTCCCCGGATGTGTGGGTGAAGCATGACGCAAGCATTCGTCAATTGTAAAATGCTGAAAGTACAAGCAGTCTATTTAAATCGAAATGCGCACTGGGCGTATGATTAATGAAAGGCAACAAATTAATGCAAATTATCGCATTCTTGACATTCGACTTCGAGGTATTCCAATTGAAGATTTTCCAATTAATCACGGACATTTGCAGTAATCATTAATACATAGTCGTACATTAAGGGTAAGATGTAAGAATCCTTCGAAATTAAATGAGGTAAGAAGAAGGTAAGAAATATTTCAAAGGCAATGCATGTTTGATGCTGATCAGAAAAGTTTATAAAATATTTAAATACTTACAATGGATATTTAAATTATTGATTTCTATAAAAGTTTACTCAACATATCCATTGTTTAATTGCTTAGGTTATTTCAGAGCCAAGACATAAACATCGTCGGAAGAGTAAAGCTTTCTATTGTAACTGAAAAATGTAATTTGTAAAATTTGATTTCTATTTTAAAAGCAGACGCTCAATCGAGCGAGAAAGGGTTTTCACAACACATAAGGATTCATAACTGGTCGAAATTTCAATGTTGTGTGAGTGGGTGGAATGTGGTGAGTTTTCGGTTGGCTGTTGAAACTACAAAATTATCAATTATGCCATGGGTAGGACTATCAATTACACGCGTGCTCCAAAATGAAACCATAACGCGAAATATACAATAATAACAGAAACAAGGGAAACAACAACAACAACAACAGCAGTAGCAACAACAACAACAAATGAATCGAGATGCTGCACCGTGCATATGCGGCCAAATGAAGTGAAACATTACAGGGTGGTTCGAGTCGAGGGGTTGTGGGGTTGGGTTCATGACTTGGGATTGGGGGTTGGAGTCGGCATGGGTTTGGGCCTGGGAGTAGTTGAAATTTATTACAGTTGCACGAAACAAAGCGTAAAACTTTTGCTGCTTAATTGAAAAATATAAATGCTGCCTGTGTATGAGTGTGTGTGTGTGTGTGTGTGTGTGTACATGCGTATGCGTGCGTTTGAATGTCAGTGTGTGCGACGGAAGTAAAGTCAAAGGCAGAACAACAAAATTAATAACGTTGCAAGCGGAAATAATAAAAACGATTTTAACGATGACGCCACAAATACAAAAGTCGTCATATTTAACTCGACTACAAGATACCCCTTGTCTCATATCCTTGTTTGCCACAAATTGAAATTCGTAAAGTTCGATTAATTTTCTGAAAAGCTTACTCCGAATTCGATTATACCTTTAAATTCCCTTGGCAAGCGATCGAAAGGACGACAATGCGAGATTCCACGAACGTCCCCACTACAGTAATAAACCCTTCGAGCCTCCTCCCCCGAGTGGCACACCTGACGGGCCAATTACGAGTACTCGAAAGTGAAAACTTTGCGCATAAGCCAGCAGTGGAAAACTAAAGACACCACGTCACTCCTTTCCCCACACCGAGCTTCCCTCTTGACAATTTACAAGCGGAAAAACGACAATCAATGCGGGTCAATATTTGTCAGGGGCAAACAACGGGCGGTGGGTTTTGGTGTGATGGTGGTGAGGTGGTGAGGAGGGAGAAAAACCTGCACCCAGCAGAAAAAAAAGGCAGAAAATCACACAGCTAAAAGGCAAAGAAAAACAAAAAGGCGAACGCCGACGACTGCAAACAACACAGAAAGCGACAAACAGGTGTATCAAAAAATTGAAAAAAGGAGTGAAGCAGCGGCTGAGGAGTGAGTGAACATACCCACACACACACACACAAACGCACACATATATATATATATTTGCTCACACTCGCATACATTCATACACACACAATTATTACTGCCTGTTGTTGCCTTTGATGATGAGCTTCCTGCACATCAAAAGCCAAAAATAGAGCATCCCAAAAGGAGGCACCACTCGTCACACCAAAAACAACAGAACCCGAAAAAAATTATAAAAAAAGGATCGAAATGAGTGAAACGTAACGAACAAACAAACAACGTTGTCAGTCCCACACACACACAACTTTCAGGTATGAATGTGAGTTTGAGTGTGTGTGTGTGTGTGGTTCTGATAAAATCTGTGGTCCTTGGTAGACAGTGGCAGCCGTTGAGCAGCCACAAAATCCACACACGAACCCAAAAATCTACACACATGTCCTTCACACACACACACACAATTTGTGTGCGTTCCATAGATGAAGGATGGGAGGTAAGGAGGTGGTAGGTGGGCGGTGTACAAAGCAAACACACCTTGACTTTTGGTCAGATATTCTGATTTGTTTGAGTTTCTACTTTTGAGGCTTAACAAATTAAACGCTCAATCGGCAGGTAACCGGAAAAAAGCAACAACAACAAATGAACTCTGAAAATTGGAAAATCATTGATGGTAAACTGTGGAAAACTACTCAAAGAAAAGCTGACCGTATGATTAGCAGACCTCTTCGAGCCATCAGGCAAATTCGAAAAAAAAAACGCAATAAGCAGAAAGCCAACTACCTCTAAAAATATCTCAGTGCCAAAAGATAGCTAATAAGACGACTATGAAACACCCTGTGATTTTTGAAAATTAAAAAAAAAGAGGAATATCAAAATAGAATTCTCTTAAGCTCAGGGTAAACAAGTACTCCACAGATTATTGCCCAACTTTTAAAGAATGGGAAAACAGCTCCTTAGAACTAAGAGTACCCCATCATCTGCACTTTTACAGGGTATCTGTCAACTTTTATGTGTACACGACAATTCAAAACTCGTTGCATTGCATACTTGTCATTAGTTCTGTTTGCAGTTCTGTTGCTGCCGCTGTGGTTGTTGTTGTTATTGTTGTTCTTTCTAGTTTGTAGTGCCTATGTCCGCGTCCAGTAGCTGCCATGTGCAGCCCATCCTTGAGCCAACGAGTATCCTAAACGTGCTCCACCTACTGCTCCGCTTGCCTTCACCTCTGTGTCACCTGTGCGCGTTGCCATTTTTGTTTGCCTTCACTGTGCACGCTGTGAACCTAAGTCAGGTATGTTGTGTATGTGTATCTGTGTGGGTGAGTGTGTGTGTGTGTATGTGTATCTGTGTGTGTGTGAGTGTGTGTGTGTATGTGTATCTGTGTGTGTGAGTGTGTGAGTGCGACTGTGCGTGTACGTGTGCTTGTGAGTATATACGCCACACATATACATATACAGCCAAAGGACCCCAGGCACCCCACAGCAGTCCTGACCGAAGCATTCGCATCGAATCCTGGTCGCCTCGTTAGTGCCCTCGTCTATATGAAAAGCAACTTTTGATGAATTTATTCGCTAAACATGTTTATTATTTGCTGGTAAATCACACAGCAATTTGCCAATTTAAAGCGTCCCATTGTGTGTGTGTGTCTGTGTGTATGGGTAGCTGGGTGGGACAACATTTGAGTGCCAACAGAGAGCTATGTATGTGTGTGTGTGTTTGTATGCACTGTTGATTAATGGTCACACACAAACTAACAAACAAATTCAAACGAGAGTCTGTAAAAAGTTACTTTAGGCGGATTTGAGGGGAGGTACGGGCGGATTGGTTGGCTATGACTGACGAAGGTCCTTTATGATAGAAACGGATTATGATTTTGATTTTGAAATTGAATTCGTAGAAAAATAACAAAGATATCAGCGACTTATTTATTTACAATTTTAAATGGTGAAATACTTGAGTACAACTTACGAAGGATTATAAATATAAGAAGTACAACTTAAGGCCGCTTAACTAACAGAAGTCTTAAAGGAAGTATTAAGTTTATAATATTAAAAAAATATATGATATATTTTATTAATTGTTATAAAAATGTACTTTAAGAAATTGAAGCTAGTGCATAAAATTTTCTGTAACTTCCTTCAGAGTGAATATTAGTTTAAGAAAATACATGTCCAGTTGAAGCTACTTAATTTGGTACAGAAACTAGTTAATTAGGAAAATGAACACTATCTACATTTGAAATGTTTCCATCGTATTCAATTTCCCTAAACTGATTTGTGAAATCCACTTAAAATTTTCAGACAAACTTCAAATCAATTACTTACTTCGGCTCTGAGTGCTGCTCTCTGGGGTAAAATCGCTGGCGGCGTGGCTAATATTTTAAGCTCTGTAATTAATTTTAAGCCTTGTAATTAATAAGCAAAACACCCAGCGTGTTGCTCGCTGGGTGGCAGTTGCCAGCACCCACAACATCCACGCACTAAGCCCGACAACACACAACACACAACAACCAACGCACAACACCAGCGGCAACAGATAAGCGGCCTCATTAACGCTGCGGCCAGTTTTTGGGCAGTTGGTGGGCGGTGGGAATGGTCGGTGGATAGAGAGGAGTAGAAGAAGAAGAAGAAGAAGAAGAAGAAGGATAAAGAGTTCGTATTCAAGTGTTAAATGTTAATCGAAATGTTAAGTTTCAGTGTAGCTGGAAAAAGCAAACTTTGCATAAGTCTTGAAGGCCAATTGCTTCATCTATTGACCCAGCACTTATTAGGAAACCAATCCAACGTTAATCCTTGCGTGGATCAATCTTGGACACTGACTTGTCCTTGGAACTTCATCGATACGGCAATTGGCACTTGTTTTCCCTGATGATATCCATCGGACACATCATCAATCACTATGTGGCACGCAAGCAGCAAACACACCAGCAAAACTAAAGCTCAAGTTGACAGTGGGCCCACTGCCACTTGCGTCGTGACGTTGCAGATTTGGTGGCGCCTCCCGCTGCCACTCAGTGTGGCAACTCATGCAGGAAACAGGCCATTATACTGCTGTTAACTTATTAGTTGCCATGAAAATTGCGCTTAACGCCTTGCATTTTCCTTAATTCCTGTATCGTGGCTCCTGTATCAGTGCTGCGTCATCGGGAAATTGGTTGTCACCTCCTGAGTGGCTCGGCGGAAGTGTCCAATTTGAATAAATTTAATTAGCTGCCAATGTGGTTCAAACCTAATCCACTCACAGTAGATTACAATGGCCTTTGCCTCCCCTTTCAAGTCCCACCCAACCCATCAAATCCCCTCCCTACCACAAAACATTCTTGATTATTCGCTGGCAGTTGTCATGACAACGGAAAATTATTGTATCCTTCGTGTCAGGATGTTGGCGGTAATAAGTAGCTTAATTGTGAAGGCACCTGCCGCAGGCACAGGACCATAAATACATAGATTAGCATATGTCCCCTTTTGGGTTTCCCCTCTTTCGCCTCCTACCCCAGCTAGTGTTAATTACTCCTGGAATCTACGACTGTGGCCCTTGGCACTAAAATGTCCAGACCCTTCCCCAAATTTCCAAATTTTAATGTCCCACTCAGGCTTTAATCCATTCCAAAATGTACACACACACATACATAAGCGCATACATATTTATGATGTGCCATAAAAAGCGAAAACCCAAACCAAACTCCAAGTCGAAGTCGAAGGCGATGCCCCAACCATTGGCAGAGCCACAGGAGCAGCCACAACGCACTTTCATTGAAGCAAATGCAAATTTGCAACGTTTTTTGCCACATAAAATTACAACAATTTTATGGTTAATAAAAGAGCTGAGCCCACGCACAACACGCATACACACTCACACATACAGAGTCACATACACGTACACATATATAAGAAATGGCAAGAAATTAACTTCTCGGGAATGCGCCGGCATGTGCCATGCAAGTAAAGCACACTGACAAAAACTGATCACATGTCAATTAAATATTAATTAAAATCATTTAAGCTAATTAAAATATGTCAAATTATGAAACTTAAAGTTTTAAATGTCAACCAAATATAAATATTAAAAAAAAATGTTTAATTTTGTCTTCGTTTAAAATAAAATTATTATACGTTTTTTATATATGAGTTTTTCTGTTTTAAAAGAGGTTTTTCTTTATTTTCCTGCTTACCTAAACTGTCTTTAAATTTCTCTCAGTGTATGAAGCATTGTATGACACATTATTGGCATTGGCACCTCGCTGCTCGTTTGGCAATTTTGTGAGCGGCTTGCAGTTCAAACACAATAAAAATTATGCGTGCCATAAATCCCGCTGATGAGATTCGCCCGGGCCAAGCAAATGTCGTTATCGCGTCAAACTTAAGTAGCAGTTGAAGCTTTTAGATGGAAAGTGTGAAAGCGCGGGGATGGGATGGTGTGTGGAGGGGTAACGACTGTAAAGCGGGAGTGCGATAATAATTCTCGCCTAA
Source organism: Zaprionus lineosus (assembly GCA_035044505.1). NCBI lineage: Eukaryota > Metazoa > Arthropoda > Insecta > Diptera > Drosophilidae > Zaprionus > Zaprionus lineosus. Next base: position 82,989 of record JAWNNX010000320.1, read on the forward strand.
TAATGATACGCGTTATGGCTTCACGCGTTTCGGTTGCCATAATTTTGCATGTGGATGCAGCCAAACAAATGGCACCGAAGCCGAGAAACGAGAGGGAAGAAGGATCAAGAGAAGTTCCGATGTAAGCAGCAAAACTCAATCATAATGTGTTGTCCCGACAAGGACCCCAAACTACGACAGAGCTGAAGTTGTAGCTACAGGAGCAACATTCAGGCCATTGTCATTGCCATTGCCATTGCCATTGCAATAACTTCTCGTTTGGCCAAAAGGAGAAGATGCCTTCAATTTTGGCACTGCCTTCATCCCTGTTGTCACCCACCCCAACCTCCACCATCGCCTTGGTCTATGCTATCTACTTCGTTCTTATTGTGCAGTTTATAATCAGAGGCATTGGCATCGTAAACAGGCAACCGGAAGTAGATAAGACACTTGCCGTCACTGGCTTAACATGGCTTTTAATGTACTTGGCCTCAGCCTACTCCAGCCCCACCCCTCACAGACACACCCACTCCTTCAACCAGCTGTGTCTTTCGGAGTGCGTCTGCGTAGATTAGGAGTCATAAGCATAAAAAATAGAGCCCTTTTATATGCAATGTTTGTTCATAGATCCTGTCTACATTGTATATTGCATTGTCTCGACGCTTGGCTAAGCATTGGAAATTAGGCCTTTGCAGCCATGAATTATTTATGGCCAACACGGCAGGCAACTGGGCCAAAACGCACTCCTCTTAACGACGGAGCCAGTGAGCGAGTAAACGGAAGGCAAGCCTCTGCATAATTGCCTATAAACATCTGACAATTTCAAGAAGTTAAAATGTCCAAGAGCAATGCATTTCCGGCAAGTGGCCCGTCCCACAGAATGTTGACAAGAAATTGCATAATTATGGCTTGCCGGACAAGCGGTCGGATCAACTCGACCGCAAGTGCTGTCTTTACAGGACGCAGGAGCAGCAGGCATGCTGCAGGATGTGGGACAGCAGAAGGACAGCAACTGTCACATGGAATATGCAGCAGAAGGGCAAAAGTATGGAAACAGGAAAAAAAAAAGGAAGATAACCAAACCCAAACCCAAACCTAAACCCAAACCCAAGCCCCAAGCTCAGACACTGGCTCTGACTTCTCTAGCTCTGGACATGTGTGCATATGCACATGAATGTGTCTGGGTGGTGATTGTGGTGTGATCGGTGGTGCTGTGAGAGGGCAACTGAGGAGACGAGCTGAACAATTGAATTGCATAACATGAATAGAAATGAATTGGCAGGCCGGAGTTTTGGACCCGAAGCTGTAGCATAGTGGCAAACATATCCTGCGGCTTACCTAGCGCTAGTCCTTGGCCAGAAGGGGCCAAAAAAGTTAACTGCCAGCACACATTTGCATACACACACACTCTGAGAACGATAGTGTATGTGTGAGTGTGTGCGTCTTTGTGTTGAAGGTTCATGTGGTCTAACCTTTTAATGCGAGACATTTATGCACTTTTGCGTCAGTTGAGCGGCTGTAAATATTTGCATATAGATTTTCACTCGACACATTCCCGCCTTCGATTGCTAGTTAACAATCAGAGCCGAGGGTTGCTTAAGAAGTATATTGAAAATCTATAAATTAATGTGGCATCTTTAAATGCAGCGTTGCCAAGCGCAGCCAAGAGCATTTTTACACTCGATTAGCTGTGTGTTTAGACGTGTTTATGTGCATATGGCAAGACACACCAACACACAAACACACAAACACACCAACACACCAACACACACACTAAACACATGCATACATAGACATCACACAACAACTGTACGTGACTGTATGAGTGTATTGATAGCTTTTGTTTAGGTACTCAGATAATCGCTGCTGCTGCTGCTGCTGCTGCTGCTGCTCCTGTTGCTGGGCACGTGCCACAGGCAACACTTTGCGAGAAAAACGCTCAAATCGCATAGAAAATTACAATGAACGTTGGGCAGTCATTGGTTTTTCATTAAGCGATTGCCGTGTGCCAGTGTGTGTGTTTGAAAAAAAATCATTGCCTACTTTGTGGCGCTGACGAAATGGAAAGTTAGGTACTCGAGACGCCTTAAAGTGCAGCCAATGGCACACACTCTGAAAATCCATGCGATCTCCATTCGTCCCCTTCTCACCCTCATCCGATGCTTTTCTTATTCCATTGCTGCCATCCCTCACCTCATGCCAGGCCCTTTCTCTTGCAACCCCTTTTGGCGTACGCAACTCTCCTTGTGGCAAATACGCCGACAATAAGACGCAAATGCCTTTTGTTCTTTTTTTGCACAGTTGCACACAATAATGAAAATGTTGTTGTTTGTGAAATTCCAGCAGCCGTTGCCAGCACACTTGAGCGCACACACACATACACACGTACACATGTGGAGCTTAGTTGCCTTACAGGAACACACAGTCACACACAGTCACACACAGTCACACACGCAGCTACATTGCATTACTTCCGCCTCGATGGTAATAATTTTAAAATCAATACAATTCAATAAAGTTTTATTACTGCCGCTGCCTGGGGAACGAAGGACTTGCAGGACTTGGGATGTGGGATGCGGATAAAGGAGACATTCAACTTTCAGCTTCAGCTTGGCTTTGGCTTTGGCTTTTGAAGGAGTTTGGTAAACTGCTCTGGGAATTGCCTCGAATTGCTGGTCTTTAAGTCGCCGTTTCTCTTATTTGTTGTCTTAACCGCTTCGCGCGGCTCAGTGCTGCGATGCGCTGCGAAGCGTCGCGTGGCGCTGTGTTGGGGGAGCGATTACCTAATATCTGTATTAGCCATAAACTTTGCTCCTTTGTTCTTTGGCCTTTCGTCGACGCCACCTCAAATTGCTGGCAATTAGAATATTGCACGTTTTATAAGCAAATTGTGGGAACGCCAGTGAACTTATGGCAACGCCCATTTGTATGCAAATGCGACGGCACGGCCAGTGTCTGATGTTCCCTGAGTCCTTCAGGGTCTCCTTTTTCGCACGCCTTCTTTCCACGTTTTGTCTGATGAATCAAAGTCATAACGCGGCCAGGGAGCACTAGCAGTAGCAGTAGCAGTCACAGTCACAGTCGTGGTTCTGGTCCTGGTCCTAGCCGTGGTCGTGGTCGTAGTCATAGTCGTAGTCGCAGTCACAATCGCTGTTTGAAGTTCGTGTTTGCGTTCACGTTCCTGTTCCTGTTCCCATGCCCATAGCAATTCTCATCCCATCCTGTATCCCGGTGGCGGTCCCGCTGCCATTCGCGTTCACGTTACGCATCGTTATGCACAGCGGCAGATGACTGTTATTAAAATCAGTTGTTCGTCAGCATCCCGGGACAGACAACGTTGGGCGCCATCTGTGCGTCGGGCAGCGCCATCTCAATTTGTTTGCCTCTCATAGGAGTGTTGGACTAGAGCCACGACGGCAGTGAGTGATGTTGTGGGGGGTATGGAGGTATGGGGGATGCGCATTCATTTAATGTCTTAATTTTGCACTCATCCAAGTGAAAAATTAAAATGGATTCTCTTTCAGGGTTTTTGGGCAACGCTTGCCGCTTATTAACTGCAGCAGGTGAAATTTAGTCGTTGTCCGCATAATTCTAATGCTTTGGCCGCTGCTTCTTTAAATATTAATAATAAAGTCAGCGTGTGGCAGTTGAGAGGGATGGAGCAGCTCCCCTGGTCACAAATTGTTAAATTGAAGCTAATAAAATTTAGTGTTACGTTACGTTACGCGCTTCGCCCATTCACCCATCCGCCCATCAGCTTGTTAGGTCGGATGGTTGCCTCCACCCATTTTATGGCCCACAAATTTCATGGCGATTAAATTTGATGGCAGCGCATGCATCTCACGCCCACTTTCAGAGTCGCTCACGCTCCCCACCCTTCATAGCCATGGCTGCCCCGCTCGGCTCCATCGCGTAATTTTGGCCAAACACTCAGGCTCTGCCATAGTCAAAGGCACAAACAATGGAGCTCCTTTTATTCTTGCCAAAATGTAACGCACACTTTGAAAATAAAAAAACCAGCTAAAAACGGCTAAAACCAAACTAAAAAGTCATTTTTAAGCTTAATTGACTCGAAGATACTCTGTAAGCAAGCGTTCTGCTTGAATAAAAGTAAAAATCAAGCAATAAAAATAAAAAACACTGATTGGAAATCAGAAAAAGTCCCTAAATACCAGATACATCCTTTAAGAGCTACCCTTGAATTCTATTTCAAGCCGATTATTGTGGTGAATAAAAATGTATCTAAGACTCGAACCACATCAACGTGTCTCAAGGTGTCATAGTAACTAATAATCAGATTATTGGAAGGAGCTAATAATTAAATAACGCTTAAATCTAAAAAGTTTAAAAGTTTTTTTTTTTAAGAAAATAGAAAACTGAAACATACCCTTTCTTAAAATAAAATTGATAGACAAAAGGATCCTTTCAGCTTAATTATTTTGAAGCTTAAATATAGATGCTTTGTTTAAGCTTCACACAACCGATGACTGCTGCAAGCATAGAAGAAGAAGAAGCGATTGCAACGAAGTTTGTATTTCATGAACAAGCATTTAGGACACATCTCATTTAACCCATTTAAAGCTAAATACAGGGTATTAGCAGCTAAAAGAGCTAAAAGCAGAAAATAAAAAAATATGATAGAAACTCTGGCAAAATTAAAGCGTCAAAACGCGTAAAATGCAAATGTGCGGTTCATTTTAAGAGTTTGGGGCTGAGTGGGTGATATAATAGAGGGCTTGTGGGGTGCCGGGGGCGAGAGTCTAGAGACTGGGGCGGGTTTTGTGCAAATTATGGTTTAACACCTCATTGAACTCAAGCAGCATTGTGAGGCGGAGCACAGCGAAAGACAGACAGGAGGAGAGCGAGAAAGAAGATGATTATGCGGCAAGTGAAGAGCTAAAAAAACAAAAAAAAAAAAAAAAAATTTGAATATGAATTTCGAAAATTTTATATTCAAATGAGTTTTCAAAGACTTTCGTTTTGTTCTTGGGAATCGAGTTAATTATATAAATACATAGATAGACATAAATTATGGCTTATTGTTCCGTTGCTCTGTGGTCCTTTCTTTCCTTGGCCCAAATGCAAATTGGCCGCATAAAATGGCAATTTAATTGCGTCTCTAATATCGTCTTTGAAGTTTTCCTTCATTGAAAATGACATTTTCCACCGGTCGCCTTAAGCAAATATTTTCCATATACATATTTGATTGTTTAGGCAACGTGCAATGTGCAACGTGCAACGCTCAGCGGGCAACAGGATGTTGCAATGCATATCGAAAACCTAATTACAACTAATTACTATTTGCACAACTGACAACCTTTGACCTTAATGTAAATAAACAGCAAATGTGTGTTTCTATATTTGTGCGTGTGTGTATGTGTGTGTGTGTGTGTGTGTGTGTGTGTGTTCATCTGTATGTATTGTGTGGTCAGCGGCGGTCAACAAGCCAATTCAAACCTCGAAATGCTGCCCAGCAGCCAGGCGAATAAACAAAATGCTTTGATTAGAAAATTTCATTACACGAAATCGAACGCTTGCCAGTTGCACACACATACACCAACCCACGCACTTACACTCACACGCACACACGCACACACACTCACAAGCAAATCCAAATACAATCAGTGCCAATGCAAACAAATAAATGCACAAAGGGCAATTCCATTGCCTGCCCATGCGTCACTTCATTAAAATGCCAATGCCTCCGATTGTGCCACAGCCACAGTCACTGCCACAGCTTTAGCCTGATGCAGCATTCACAGGAGACGCCTCCACCTCCATCTCCACCTTGGATTTGGTCTGTGCAGTTGATGTTGTCGTAGCCAAAGTCGCTGCCTATGACACACTCTTTAAAATTGCAACCGATTCTCCCCTAGTCACAGATCGCTTCAAATGACTTGTCATTGTTTCAGTCACGGTTAAAATCACTATATTGGATACCATTCACAGGAATGGGACTGATTGCCCCAGTCACTGTTTCAATCATAAGTTCGTTTCGTACATAAGTCATCATTTAATTCACTATTTCAGTCACTGCTTTATTCATTTCGAAATGACTTTTTAACAATTTTTAAAATTTCCTGAATTCACTGCGTAAGTCACTGTTTAAATCACCTCCTGCTGGTTTTAGTATTGCTTGAAATACTTTAGAAAATCAACCTATGTCCTCATTCTAACTGTCCCCATTCACTGATCTTACATCTGCTCGTACCGCTCACATCCTCTCACTCATTGTCACTGTCGCAGTCACTGTTTCTATCACTACCCCGGCCTGGTCACAACTGAAAACTTTAGAGTCCTCAGTCCGCCCTAAAAACGCAATTTAATAACGGCTGCAAATGAGCACATATGCAACATGCACCATGTGGATGTGTGCCCTGTGTTTGTGTCAAATTTTATGGCCCAAAGGCGCATTTGAAATGAAATCGACAGGCTCTGAATGCGTGTGTATATATGTGTGTGTGTGTGTATGTGTTTGAGTTCGTTTGTTTCTGCCGTCACTAACAGCATAGCTACCACCCACAGGCCACACCCAAATTTGCAAATCGTCCATTGCTGAATGTTGCACTATTTACCCATAGAAGGCCAACTCAATTTATTAACGCATATATTGCCACATGGCCCAAACACACGTACACACACACACACACACGCACACAGCTGCACAAAGGGACGTATAGGCATAGGCATGCTCAGGGGATGCAAACAAGCACCAACCGGCCGAGGCAACCATGGCTGGTGCATGCAGCACTTGCAGCACTTGCTGCAAATGCCTGACCATCTAAATTATTACAAATGCATTTGAGCAACAACATTGGCAGTGGGCAAAATGCGTTGCACGCGCAACGGGCACTTGCAACAGAACTTGCTCGATCGTTGCACATTTGCGCTTAAGTGGCGTCCTTCACCCCCGCAAGATTTACGATGCACCAATGATGAACTACAGCAATCCCAGCTTCCCACTGCATCCGCACAAGATCCAGTCTGTTGCATGGCTGCCCTCTGCTCCAAATATCCTAATGGTTCTTTGGGGCGTCAATGGAGGGTTACTTTATGGATGATAAGCTGAAGGAGTCATTGTCCTGCCTGCACTGCACTGGCATTCCAGGTCAAGCTAAGTCAATGTTCGAAGCTCCTGCAGGACTTAACCACCCACCCTAAGTGCATCTGTGGCCTACTCTACTCAGTTGAATCTCTGTTTGGATACCTCGTCAAAACACAATAAACAATCCATTACCTACGCTTCAAGCAGTGTTAAAGCAGTGCTTCAATTTGCATTCTTCGGCACAGGATTATTTCCTACAAAGGATGTCTTGATAATCAGAAAACTTCCACTTTTATATTATATCTAATATGTTCGGGTTAATAAAGGGACAGCGAAAGAAGCTAATTTGAAAGTTGCTTTAGACAAAAAAAAATTTCGAGTCCTTTCCTTTAACACTATAGCTCAAGGACTCCCCAGTAAAAATCTGATAATTTCTAAACGACTTTTTTAATAAATAAAATAACTTACGCACTCATTAATTATTATTATTCTGTTCACCCGGAAGATGTACGATAATTATGAAGCTTAGATATTAGATAAAAATGTGGATTTTCTGCCTTGCGGGGATTTTCAATAAATTTATAATCGATGCTCGTTATAAATTTTATTGCACTGCGAAAGGCCGCAAATATTTCGACACTCAATTAAAATTGCATTGCAAATAATTGCAGCACATTTAAAGGCGTTTGCACTGCCACCGACACATTTACACATACACAAACACCCACAGACACACAACCACACACACACACACATACACACACACACACACACACACACACACACACACAGCTTGCACACCTACGTTAAATGCATTTTTGTGGTAATGGCTACAAATTAAGCGTAAATTACACGGCCGTGGATATTGATATACCGCATTTTTGAATGCCGTAATTGGCCGAGCGGCTGATGCGCTTTTTAAACGCTCGCAAATGGTGTTGATTTATTCCGCGTAATTTTATTAAGATGAATCAAAGAGAAATGCAACATCATGAATATTTTCGCATTAATTTTTAAGCACGTAAGCAGCATAATTAGTTTTAAGGATTTCATTCAACAAGGATTCAGGATTCACTAATATGAAGCTATCAAATATTATCAACACATTCAGGAATACAAAGACACAGTTGAACATCCATTTGCTGGCAGGAGTTTCCTTTCTGAATAGCTGCAATTCAATGTCCTTTCATTTTTAGAACATGCAATGCACTCACTGCTTGAAGTGAGGTGCGCATATCCTGTTACCCATTTAGAATATTTTAAAAGATTTAGTTTGGTTAAATGTTTGCCTTATTTGTGCTGGTTTCTTGTTGCCTGTTATGAAAGGATGTGTGTTTCTACTGCTAAAATTGTGAACAGTTTTTGTTACGAAGCTTTAATGAACTCGGGTTCCTTGTTGATCTTGTGAACGTTGTATGCTTGTTATCCTTTTTTGTATGCCATTAGCAACTAGCCACATGCAGACACCCAGAAGAAGACTTTGGTGTTGTCGAACTATTTTGCATTCAAAGCAGTTGCCAACCCAACGACAGCGGCAGCGACGGTGGCAGCGACGTCAGCCGCAGCAGCGGAGGAAGGAGCAGTATCTGATATAATGCCGGATAACGCCCTCTTTTTCAGCACTTTGAAAAAGTTTAAATATAAATTAAAAACTTTTCTCATTTTTTTATTTTCCACACGCACCCAACAACCTTTCTATACCCATGAAATACACTCTGCAGGATAAGAAAGGGTGTTTTGAAAGTCTGCCAATTGAATTTAACAATCAGAGAGTCAAAACTGAATTTCAATTACCGACAAGTGATTAAGGACCTGATCGTCGTGTTGTATCTAAGAGTTATTTTGTGACTACTTTTCCCATAACCACAGAGTTGAACTACTTTACCCTCAACTCCAATTGTATCAATGCAGCGTGAGTTATAGTCGGTCATACCCCATGCCTCACTCTTACATGTTTTATATTGTCGGTCATGTATTTTATGTGAGCGCAAAGTAAAAAGTTTGCTGGGCGACATTGAACGGCGAATGTGGTTGTTGTTGCTTTTGTTGTCGATGGTGGTGGTGGTGGTGGTGGTGGTGAGCATTGGTTACGTGTTGGGTAGCAGCATTAGCACATTTCAATCTCTTCTTGGCCATAATCCTTTACCAATTTCCGTTTCAGTTACTTTTACAGCGATGCCTGCAAGCGCGGCCTATACATTGTCTGATTTTGTAATACATTTTCGCTGTCAGATGAAGTTGTCCCTTTGAAAAATTAATTGCATCCTTTTTGGCCAAAATTACTGGCTAAAAGCAAAGCTGACCGGCACACAGAAGAACAACGTGGGGGAGTAGTGGGAGTGCCTAGAGATGTGGTTGGTCAGAAAGCTGAAGGAGCCCAATGAACGACATTGTTGTAATATTTTTGTTAGTAAAATGTGGTCAAAGTTTGGCTACCATAAAGGCGCAAACAGCAAGGACTTCAAATTGTGAGTGTATGTATGTGTGTGAGTATGAGTGTACTTTGCAAGCAGGCAAGCCGCAAACATCTGACCGTAATGCAAACGCATTTGCTGCATGCAGCTTTTCGTAGAGCCTTGTGAACACATTGTGGCCCACACGTAGTGACCGAAAAATGTTGTTGCTGATCATTTGCTTGCTTTGCATTAAGGATAACTCAGAGTGGCTGCTGGACGATGGGCAATGGCTATTGGGTTGATGGGTTGCGGGTAGCGGGTAATGGGTAGTGGGCATTGGGTAGGGAGTAGCGGGTTGCGGGTTGTGGATGGAGCCTAGCCTAGTGATATGGAGTTCAACATGAAAGGCATTGCATTCTAGCTTGCGGCTAGCTTGAGGCCAGATGCAGTCAACCTTGTGCAGCTTAGAAGTATAAAAAGCAAAAATCAGTGGAATATCTTTTTACTTTGAAAGTGCCAGCAAAGTGCAGATAGAACTATGTGTATGTGGGTTCACGTATGTGTGTGTGTCTGTGGGTGAGTTTTTCGTGTGTATGTGTGTGTGTGTGTGTGTGCGGCTACCAAATGTAATCTTTGACTCGAGCCATATATCTCTTTGCAGCGACCATACCCAAAAATGTGGTTTACAAAAGGAAATTAAGTTCAATAAAAAGCGTAGTCGTAATTTATTAGGGTTCAACGGTCCTAAATCTATTTGATTGCTTTAACTTAAAGTGTGACTAACTAACAGGAGGCTTGATCAAGTGTGATGTGTGGACTAAATTTAGTTAAATCTTTTAATTTGAAAACTTAAACTTTTTAATAATTTTTGACAACTTTTTAATATGCATTTTTATTAGTCAACTTTCAACTGGCAGCTGCTTGTCAACAACTGGCAACAGAACCCCAACTTCCGCTGTTGCAAGCTTTCAGCCAATCCCCCCACCGCCCCACACTCTCTCCTTGCGACTTATTCGTTTGGTTGCAACTTCTGTGCAACCGGAGCATAATTGCATTTCGTGGACAATTAATTTCTTTTCTATTGCCCATTTCGTCGTAATTTAATTGCAAATTACTTCCTTTTGTGTTTGCCCTGCTTTTGCCCGTAATTGTAGCTTCATTTGCCTTTTGCTTATGCCCCAGCGACTGCCCCATGCCCCATATCCTGCACCTCCTGCCTGTCCCATGCCCAATGCCATAGCTTTCGCTCGTGCCTTGGTCTACTTGAGCCACAGCCAATGCCATCGTCCAGCTGTTTTTTCACTCTCAGTCAGCGTCAGCGTCAGCGTCGAGTGCATTTGAAATTAGCAAAAATGCAAAAACCAAATTGCAAAACTTCTTCACACCAACAACAACAACAATAAGAAAAGGAGAAAAGGAGAAGAGGAGAAAAGGAAAAGAGGAGACGAAGAGAAAGAGAAAGAGAAAGAGAAAGAGAAGCCGTAAATTTGGTAAATTACGCATAGTTCGTAGTACTCGGAGCTCTATGAATCAGCGCTTTTAATCAGTGGAAACACATCGCAAGCTCGTCATAGCCAAGAAGGATTCATGATGTGAGTTTAAGTTTTATGAGTCCTTTTTTTACGAATGCAATAAAGAAGGTTGTTAATCTTTAGCCTGCGTATTTGGGTTAAGCTTCGTTCGATTGACCTTCACCAAATCCTCCATTTGTATCACTTTTTAATACTCATATTTTTTGATAGATTTTCCGGTCTTTAACCAGCAGTTCTCATGTTTTATGAATATTTTGACCGAACAGTAAAAAAAAGTGTTTTAGCTTCCATTTGGAAATATGTGTACTAAAATAATTGATAATTAAAAGTTGGGAAGGAGCGAAGTATCCTTTCTGTTACAAGACACGAAAACTGTCTTTAAAATAAATGTCCAAAAGCAAGGAAGGACACCTTCAAATATCTAAAAACTCTTATCTAAGTCGTAATTTTTAAGCTCAGCAATTTTAAGGAGTATTTTTAAGAAAGAAAAGAAAGACAGGAGCAGAAAATCTCAGTAAGAAGGTGTAAATTCTTTGTAAACACTGCGTGTTGCTCTCCAATGTCGATCAGTTTGTAATTCGGTTTAATGCTTCCTTTTATTCTCTCATTGCACTTGCAGAATTCAGAAAAGGACGAGACTGCAAGACGTAAAAGGAAACGAAAACAATCTTCAGCCACTTGAACAGAACATTAAATTTCATTTGACATTTTTGCATAATTGAAGGAAAGTGCAGACTTGCGACTATCTGGAAGGAAACTTGCGCTGGTCAGCAAAGGAAAGCGACACAAATCCAACAAAGGCGACAACTTTGCGCTGGGCAAATGAAAGCACAGTCCAACGGGTGCTCCATCGAGTGGGCGACCAAGTGGGGTGGGGTGGGGTGGGGCGGGGAAGGAGGTAGAGCGGCTGCTTGCTTTGCCAACAAAGTAGAAAATCCGAAAGAATAACACAAAATTTTACGCTTACGCTTACAAGTAGTCGTTGCCATCCGCTGCAGTGCGTCGCAGGATCAGGTTCGGGTCTGCACTCGTTTTGGGTCCTTTCGCTTTGATTGGGTTATTGCTGCAGCCAGCACCTGTGCTAGTGAAATGGGTGAGGCATTGGGCAAGCCGACGAGTTGCTGACTGCTGGCTGGGGTCTCGGGTCTTGGATCCTGGGTCCCGGGTCTTGGGTGGCAGCTTCATCAGTGGCAATTGTTTAGCTGCGCTTTTCTGGCATTGAAATTCATTTGAAATTTATGCAAAGTAGTTTGTGAAATGGCATAAAAACACTGGCATACATAATCCTTGCCGAGAGTAAAAAGCGCACCGAAGTGAGAGCCAGGGGGGAATAGGATTTACATTTTTGTGTTATTGCAAGATAATTATCTTAATTGCAATTTCGTGCTGCATGCAACTAATTAACAGTTAAATTCCATCTGCAGTCGCACTTGCAGCTTCCCCAATTATTCCCTTGCTACAAGGTATGCAAACGGATTGCGCATACGCAGCGTTGACCGGCGCTTGTTACTAATGCACAAGTTATCTAATAACGAATAATTTATCGATTTGTTGCAAGTGTAATATTAACTGCTTGTTGAACATGCGATGAGTAATAAGCTTAAGTGAAGTCTTGACTTAACGCTTATAATTTCCGTTTGGTAAATGATTTATGAATAAAACTTACAAGTATTTGAATGCAAAACAAGATGCAGAAAGAAGAAGAGGTTGGGGAGCGGGACTATGGCCAGAACTTGGCTTATACTTTAGCCGGAACCGCATTTAGCCACAAAATAAATTAAATGCCAATTAATTTGCAAAGTTTTGCAAGCATTAATAAATGCAGGAACATTCATTACACCTGCATTTAGGGCAAAGCAAAGTTTGGGCCATAGAGCTGCTACTTACGTGAGCGGCAGCTACCTTACCTTCTGGGCTGCATCATTTCTCAAATGCAGGCAAATGAAAGCACTTAATCTTCAGCTTGAACTTTGTAATGTCGGAGCAGGAGCGGAAGGGGGACGCAAGAGGAAGAAACCCAAACACTTTTGTAATTTTAATCAATTCATCTTAATTTCGTTTGAAGTGCACATTAACCTAATGGCCAAAGTGAAGAGGTGGTGCCCAAGCCCATTCCCAGTCTCATCGCAGTGCCGATCCCCAGGTCCAGTCCCATTCCCAGCCCAAGTCCAACTACTACTCCAACTCCAACTCCAACTCCAACACCAAGTCCAAGTCCGAGAAGGTCCAAGGTTCGAGGTCCAAGTCCGGACTAACAACTTGCGGCTGACTAACAAGTGCTTTTCCTACCATATTAAAATGTTATCTGCTTTTCAGGATGAACGATAGAAGGGACTGAGAAGATAGTGTGAAACTAAGGCCAGGAGAAAGTAAAACAGGAAGAGTGTTGAGAGAGGGGACCATCGAGGGAGCAAAGAAAAGTAGGAAAGCTGAAGCTAAGCTCGGGGATGGCAAACGACGAAATATAAAAAATAGTTAAGTCTTGGCCTGGCTAACAGCCACAGTATGTGGCATGCAACACTTGTGCCTGTGCTTGTGTTTGTGTGCTTCTTCGTCGACGTGGGCGTTAGCAACCTCATCCTCATCCTCATTCGTATCCTCATCCTCATCCTCATCCGCATCCGCATCCTTATCCTCTTCGTTGTCGTCATCGTCTTAAAGGCAAAGGTGATGTTTCATTTTCACATTTCTCATTTATCTTGTTTAGCTTGGCCAGAATGCCCTTAGGCCATCCTTGAGCGAATGTATATTTAAGTAAATGTAAGTACTGGACGTCTTGTGTTAGTGTGAGTGCGAGTGATAGTGTGCTTGTGTGTGTGTGTGTGTGTTGCTGTGTATATTTATGGGAAATGGTTGTGCTTATTAATGAGAACGCGTGAAATAAGCGCTGAAGTGCTGCTCAAAGCTCTGAACTGTTGCTCCAATATAAATTTGCGGTGGGCGCTGCTGCTGGTTTTTTAGGATTGATGCTCCAGCTGCTGTTTCAATATGCGGATGCGAATACGGAAGCGAGTGCGGATGAGGATGAGGATGTGGATTGGGATGCGGATGCATTTGCAAGAAATAACAAATCATCTTTTGATTAACTCATGCGTGTCAATTTGACGTAAACCAAATATTTGTTGAGCACACACGCCCAGACGGGCACACATACACATACACCACATACACAAATATATACTTATATGTATATAGATATACATATATAGATAGAAAGAAAAACCGATTGCATGCCAAGGAAATTGCAGTCAACAACTAACAAGGCGAGCATTTGCTACGTATTTGCCTTACGTCTGGCAGGAGACTACGCACCCAGGATACTTACTTACGATATGCAAATGCAGCATAAACTAAATTTCCCATACACATAAATACACATACATGTACTGCCATATGTGTGCATATGTATATACATCTATGGCTACAAGTATATCTGTTGTGTGTCGAAGAAAAAGAGAGCTAAAAAAATGTACGAAAAACACGTATTTTTACGCTTCATTGCAATGGAAAATGGCAGATGATTTCCAGCTAAGGATAAGGAGCTCCTAATACTCTGTAAATATGAGCACTAGACAAGTTAGATATTTTAACTGCAATACATTTTATATTATTTATAGAACTGACTTGAATACTTTTATTAATCTTGTCTTGATTTCAAATTTCTTGAACGCGTATAAATATACCCCATTGAGTTATCCTTTTAATGAGAACAGCCAGGATGCAAATGTGGAAAGGACTTGCCATTGGCAATGGAAGGAATATGGAAATCAACTCAATTCAAATGCTAACGGAAATGTCTTGAAAAACTTCGATCACAATACTAACAGGTGGAACACCCACGCCCTGTAAGTCAATCAATCTAAAACTGAACGCAACTGTACATATATGTATTTATTTATGTTCAGTGTATTTATCACATAACAGCAATATAAGTCTGAGGCTTAAGCTATATTTAAAGTCTGCATATTTCAATTAAAATTCAAAAAAGAATCAAATCCTCTTTAAAATATGACTTTAATCTATCCACAATAATTTTGATAAAATCCTTCAATATTTAAAAAATATCTGATAACAATTTGCCTCAGACCTGCTGAAAATGTTGCCTGGTTTCAGGAAATTGGCATAAAGTTGGCCAAAAAGATGCGATTGGCCAAGCCTGAGGACAAACTGTCGTCCATCAGTTCTGAACTCTGCAGGCAGCTGTGAGACAAGAAATTTCACAGGAGTTGTTTGTTACAGTGTTGAAAATCAAATTAAATATGCACTGATTAGATTGTAAAGATAAGAGGAGATGGGGACGAGCATAAATGAATGAGGACTGGCCAGACGGAGGATGAGAAGTAGAGGTAGAAGCTGCCACGTGAGCGGGGCAGAGGAGATGCGGCGGGGCAAAGGCAGACGCGCGACGACAGAGCAGCTAACGTCAAATCTAAATGAGGTTATAATTAAAAAAGTTTTCTTATTTGCTGGCACTGAGGAAGCAGCAGCGGCACCAGCAACAGCACCATCACCATCACCATCACCAGCACCAGCGGCAACAACAAGATATCAACAGCAACAACAATAACAACAACAACAACAACAGAAACAGAAGCATCCAGCTGCAAATGAAGAAACAAGTAATTCGCCTAATAACGAGCTTATGTAATTAGCTCATAAACAACAACAACAAAAACAACAACAATAAGAAGTAAATACTACGCCAATTGCAGCCAAATAAAAACAACAAAAATTACAATCATAACAACAACAACAACAACAGTCAGAATGTTCTAAAAGTCGAAATGTAATGAAAAAGTTAAGGCTACGAAAAGTTCATAAAACTGAAGGTAAAAACGCCAAAGCTGACGCTGCTGTCAGTGCAAGCTGTTACACACACACACACACTCAATGAATTTTTTGATATGTGTGTGTATATACACATGAAGATACAAAGGAGTCGAATTTTTGTTTCAAAGTCCACGCTAATTTCAAAGTATACTTAAAATCGTATAAATTTCGATGGCTTTACTTTTGATTCCCCGAGTTTCCGAAAACTTGGATGGAAAATATTTCGATTTTTTTAAATTCTCAAAACAGAAACAAAAATCTTTAAAAATTGTATTTCAATTTGATAGCAGCGCCCGTTTCAGAATTGTTGCTCACCACAGCTTCTTGCTGCTGAGTTGATTTAAGAAGCTTTCGAGGTGAATTTACGATTATCAAGGCTTGTGGTGAAATAAACTGATCATCCATGGAGACTATGAAAAAAGCTTGTTATATTATATATTTTAAATAATTTTCTATAAATAAATTAAAGCATACAAAAAATACTGATTCTTTTTTAATAACTATTAAATATTAAATTTTATCTTCACTGAGTTTTAAAGCTCTCTTCTTCCTCTTCATTTGTAATTAATACATTAATAAAATCTTCTTTTTCACCTTGTCCGTTAAATATTCTATATGTGGAAATCTAATCCCTTTTCTAATTATTATTTTAGCTGCAAAACATGTATTTAGAAATCACCCGTCATGTAGTTTAACGTCAGTATAAAATAATAATTACTAACAAAGTTACAATAAATGCTAATTAAATGAAGGAAACTCGTGGAGGAAAATTTTGGCTATCAAGTTTCGTGAATTATAAATTTTCACTGCACTCTCTTCATTAGAGCGAAGCACGTTTGCAAATTTAATGTAATTTTAATTACAAAATTGCGCAAATACTCGTAATTGACCGTTAGAGGCACATTAACAGCCACAAACATTGCTGTCAGCAATCGAGCGTATCAAATGGACATGAGTTCTAGCCTTGGCAAGGACGTGTGCTGGGAACAGCAGCTACCCCAACACACACATGGTCATCGTCGTGGTTTCGACGCACATACTCGACGACCATCGCTGCACCGGAGACAGTATGCGGCCAGCAACACTTCCGGTGACATTTCAATTACCTCCACCACCTCGAATTGTAGAAGAAGAAACAATGGCCAATGGCAGCTGCTGACTAACAAGTGCACCACCATCACCGCCATCACCATGACCATCGCCACCGCCAGTGGACGCCACCAGCTACTCGGACCTTGTGTCCAGGACCGCGGGCAGTAACAATTTTTTGATTAATGTGTCTGCTGCAAATTACAAGGGGCAGACAATAACCAAATGCACACGCACTGTGGTTCAGTCAAGGAAATGTGTGGGTGTGTGTGTGTGTGTGTGTGTGTGTGTGTGTGTGGATGCCTCCCACTGTGCGCGTTCGCATGAAATAAACATTTCCACTAATGCAATACACATCCGCATCCATAGTCCTTACTAAGAACTCATGCCTAGATTTACTTTTTTTTGTGCCTTGTTTTTATATTCATTTTATATTTATTGGCAGTGAATTTTGCAATTTACTTTATTAATTTCGGTGCCAGACCGCGAAAAGTCTGGACTTGGTTGGCGGTGCTGTAGTTCGTTACTGGTGCTGGTGGTGGTGGTGCACTGCAAGTGGCAAAGCCGCAGTCAAAATCATTTTCTAATTAAATTCAAGCCAAAGTTTGGCAAGCGAATGAAAACAAAAATTTCTTTGGCTTGATGAAACTTTAAAATTCAATTAAAAATTATGCAATGCGACAGCGCGGCAGCGGATAGACAGGGATACCAAGTGAGAGATACTAAAGAAAGAGACAGATAGAGTGGGATTCACCCACTCTGTGCGGGCGGCACATGAAAGTCTCAAGCAATGAAAATGAAATACAAGTAGACACCAAGACCATCGCGATGATGACGTTCTCTGGCTATGATGATGATGATGATGAAGATGAAGATGACGATGACGATGACGATGCGGATGATGGGGGAAAATGGAAAACTCTGCCGCTGTAATTTTGTGCAAAATTTTACTAAAAATTACTGCTAAAGAAAATTTGCACATAATTTGATTAAAAAGTTACACGCATTTACTGCTGCAGCAGTAGCAGTAACTTTCCAGCAGTTGTCCCAGAAAAAAAGGCAAAAAACCAGAGAAGATGAAAAGCACACGATAAAAAAATAAAACCAAAAAAAAAGTAAAAATAAAAATAAAAATATAAAAATATGAAAATATGAAAAACTGCCTGCGTGCGTGTGTCCCAACTTGCCACACCTACTCGAACGTTGTAACTACTTGTGGCATGAAAAACCTCTGCCGAAGGCTGCACTTACTTCTGTGGTTCAGTGGACTCGCCTCCCCCACCCCCACCCCCTCCCCCTCTCACTCCCTTCACAATTGTGGCTCCTGCTGCAGTAACAAAAGTTACAAGCGGATCTGAGATTTGCATGCGCTGTGCGAGGTGTCAAAAACTTTTCAGGGATCACAAACTGCAGAGAACACACACAAGCACATGTAAAAGGCATATGTATGTGTACATGGTATATATGTACCTTTATGTGGCTAAGAAGGATTAAAACAATTATATTAATACTTAATAGACGCTATATGAAAGCGCTTTCTGTCAGAGATTTCATATTTTTTGTTTTTAGAATTTTTGTTTTTTTTTTCTGTTTTATTTTTTTGTCAAAATTAAAAAGTTGCAAAACTTTTGTCAGCTAATCAAATATTTGCAGCTAGAGAGATGATAGACGTCGAGAGGAGGGGGGAAATGGGAGAAGCGGATGAGAATGACGACGGACGCATTCGTGCGGAGTGTACGGTAAAGGACTTAAATCCTTTTTAGACACGTGTGTGCAGAGTACCGTTAATATGACAGAAACACCAAGTTCAAACGTGCGTGTGTGTGTGTGTGTGTGTGTGTGTGTGTGTGTATGTGACATGCAAATCTTGTTTGCCAACTGCCACGTCACAGCAGTCAGTCCAAGACACACACACACACACACACACATGGAGCACACATACACATACTACAGACAACTCTCTGGTTGCTCGCTGTCAGGGTCTGAAGTGCGTTTTTTAATTGAAAATTATTATAAAAAGTTGTAAATCCCTGGCACGCATTTGGGCGGAGGAAAGCCGAGTAAGAG
Organism: Zaprionus lineosus; assembly: GCA_035044505.1. Classification (NCBI taxonomy): domain Eukaryota; kingdom Metazoa; phylum Arthropoda; class Insecta; order Diptera; family Drosophilidae; genus Zaprionus; species Zaprionus lineosus. The sequence goes on from JAWNNX010000320.1 coordinate 101,927, forward strand.
GCGAGTGTTGTGAGCGGTTAACGGGGGGAGGAGGAGTGAAAAACGGAGGCGCGGTACACTTGATATGCTGTTCAGTTGATGGATGAAGTAGGGGAGGGGAGGGGACGGGCAGGGCCAAAAGGTGGCCACATACAACGGATTCATGTTGTTTAATTAAATTAAACCGCTGGCCCCACGCCTCTCGATTCGTCGACCCTCCTCGACCCCATCGTTCCTTTACCCAGCATGTGTGCTGTCCTTTGTTATGGAATAAAGGCGTTATTAATATTATTATTATCATCATTATAATCATTATTATTGTTGCTGTTTATGTGGCTGTTCCTGGCAGAGTGGAAGGGTCAAAAAGTTGCAACATTTCAGGTACTTTGCATAATGCGACATGTGAAAATGTTTCAAGTGTCAATGGGCGGCAACGTTTTTGTCTTCATTAAAAGGACCTCGATGGGATCCCTAAAATGTAAATATGGCTTATAAAATATAACCATGGCCAAAAGCTGATGAGTTTATGGACAATTCAAAAGGGGATGCTCAGCTGTCGCGGTTCCCAGCGACAAAACCCTCTTTGCAGGCGAAAGTTGATTTCGTGTAGTGACCCTGAAAGTACGTACTTCTCTATGGGGTTTATAGATCCATTCAATATTTACTTTCAGTTCAATTTGGTTTTGGTTTTCCCATCCCTAAATGTTGCACCCTCTCCCTCTTTTTCTCTGTCACACTGTCTTTCCCCTTCCCAGTGCTCTATTTGTTTGTTTGTGTGCTTTGATTTATTTCATTTGAAAATGATGCAGTTTGCTGGCAACACCCAACACCAACGCTTGCCGTCTGTGGCAACCACTTGGGGCAACTTAACAGTATATAATGGGGCATGTGGCACTGTGATTCCAGTGAACGGACCCCTCTCTATACACGAACCCGCACACAAACCCACACATAAACACACACACACACAATCAGTTGGTGTGTGGCTTGCAGCTATTTTTATATCATTTTTGTCTCGTCTCCATCCTTGACTGAAAGTCCTGTCCCGTCCTGTCGTCCCTGCCCTGTGATGTTTTTCCCATATATTTACTTATCGTGTACTTAAAGCCACTTCACAATTTTCTCAATTTTCAATTTTCTTTTCTTTCTCCTCTCCACTTTTGGTTTTCTCTATTTGTATATTTTACAATTTCTTCAACTTTTTCACTGCTACTCAAATTTTAAGCCATATACCAGACGACTTACTAATAACTTTTAAATACGTCCTTTGGTTAGTTGTTTTCCTGTATTTTTTTCCTTGGCCAAAACTTTTAATTAGCTTCGTATTATAACTAGGGAAAAAATACCTTTGGGAGCGTATAATTTTTAATTAATGTCATGAAAAGTTCCAGCGAGAGTCTTAACAAAATGTTTTTGTCTTAGAAACTTGACATAAAAACTTTCCCATGAACTTATTGAAAGAAAACTCTGGCTTCGAAAGTTAACAGCTTAAAAATTGAATAATATCAAAGGTTTTCATTCAAATTTTTTAAAAAGCTCGAAATAACCAAAAGCCAAAGTTATGTAAAACTATTTTGCAATCAAAAAGAACTTAACTCAACCATTTTCTCCTTTCTTTTAGGTTTTTTAAAATTAATCAGAAATTATAAGATTTAAAAAAGTTTTTAATAATTATTTTTAAAGTGTGAAAAAATTTAAAAATCTACCAAATAATTTGCATTTAAAAAAAAATGTTAATGAATGAATTTGGTATTTATTTTGTATGTAACTGATATTGTCCTTTTTATTTAGTTCATACTAATCGACGAAAAAAGACAAAAGAAGCAAACAAAAATTTACAAAATTAATTTTTTTTTAACTTTAACTTATTAAATATTTTGAAGTGGTTAAAAAGAAATATCAAGATACTAACTTACCAATTCCTTATTTCTTCTTGCTCACTCACACAGAAAGCACAACGCAAAACACACAAAAAAAAAAAAAATAAGCACAAAGAGTTGCACTTTTTTTTTTTTTCTCATTATACTTCATACGCTTCACATGTTGGCGTAAACGTACAAAGAATATACACTTATTTTTCTTCATCATTTAACACAATCTTATGACATACACAAATATAAAAACCACATCAAAAAAAAATAAAAAAATAATGAACACAATTACCATTTTCAGTTAAAAATTAAAACAGAGCAAAACTTCAATTGAATCTTTTTTTTCATTTATTTTTTATTAACGAAGTGAATGCAGTGGTGGATGCAGAATCTAGATCATTCTATTGCATTCGGCTTCTCCTGTTAATACACGCGAGCACACACACACACTAATAAAACCAACAGTATGCGCACACACGTATTGTTGTTGCTTTCTATTCTTTTACTTCTGCAGATCAATGTACTTTTTGCGCAGTTGCAAAAAAACTAAGCAAAAGAAATGTAAAACGCACGAAAAACGTTTCTAATTTCATTAATTGACGATTTTCTGTCACACGGATGTGTTCCGTCTATATTAATTAACACATAAATGATTAATTAGCTTTGTGAAGTATAAATTACAACAAAGTAATTGGTTTCACCTTTAAACTTTAATCACACCGACGCGAACACTAAGCCACTTGATGCTATACTAAACGAAATTAGAGATCAAAAGTTGCCACCTGACGAAAATAGCTGAAGACATATTTTTTTGGTCATGTGGCAGCCTAACCATGTGAATCGCGATAAGCGGTAAATTTTGATATTCCTTTTGTGAGCTTTTGTCATTTGCCGGTATTATGCGAGTAAAAAAGAGAAAGAGGTAGAGACCTGATCTTCTCATCCATTCGCACCTATGCCAAAAGTAATTTTGGCTTTATTTCTATTGTTTTGTTTTTGTTTCTTGGGAGTCACAAGCCTCTCAATATAATAAAATTTGTAAATTATATAAAATTAAAAGTAATTGTGTCTTGACTTTTTTCTAGATGATCTTATATTTTGTTATTAGTTTTAAATTACTATATTATATTATTTTCCCTAAAGAGTGGCTCGTCATCAACTATAATTTACTTTATGGTAACTGTTATGGAACATTATTTATAATTAATAATCATATTCTCCCAAAAGTAATGCAACATCAGCGGCTGTTCCCCAAAGCGTTGACGACAACAATTTGCAATTTTCACACGTTCATAAATTACGCTCATTAAATTGCAAATGTAAATTTAATTAGTAATTTATGCAATTTGTGATATTTTCCATTCATTTTCCAACTGCATAAGGGGACAGTGCCAAATGTTATTTGTTTTTCTTTGGACAAATTCCATGTAAATTTTATGAGGATTTGTTATGCATTTCAGTTGCTATTTTTTAGGATTCATATTTTTTTTTTTGTTTTTGCTGTAGTTGTTGGCTTTTTAATACCCTGTAAAAGAACTTTATTTTTGGGGGTATTATTTTTATTTATAAATTAATTAAATATAGAAAATAAGTGATATTGGAAACAAAATATTTATTTCTTATTATAATATCGAGAATTTTCGGAAACTTTCATATATATTTTAAGTACTGAATAAATAGTTATAAGTTTATATTTAATATTTTAGTAGTAAACTTGATTAAATTTTAATAAATTTGTAAAATATATTATATTAATTATAGTTAATATATATTTTATATTAGTGACATTTTTTGTAATTTATTTATATATTATTATTTTGTGAAATATTTAAACCTTTTGCTCATGTTAAAATGTTACAGGATATTTTTCAGTCAAAAATGCATTTTAGAATTTATAAACTAATTTTTTTATTGTATTAATATTCAGAAGCTATTAAATGCAGTTATGCACATGGAAATATGCGATTTGCATGGACTGTTAATATTTTATTTGATGATGATTTTAATGGCTATAAATCCACCTGTATAAATGAACATATAAATATAAAAAATAATTATTATTTCTTGAAGGTAGACCCAGAGAGTTGTTCCTCAGATTTAATTGTGTTTAAAGCCAAGTTAAGTTATATATAAATTAATATATATATGTATATATGTATACATATATATACATATATATCCTCTCCCGACCTGAGGCTGTCATGTGAAAATTTGTTTGCGAATTTGTAAATAAATCCAGAGGCATTCACAGCATTCAAAGCATTCACAGCATTCGTTCATTCATCTATTCGTTCAGTCGTTGATTTTTTCGCTCATTCACTTATTTTTAGATACGCATCAAGTTGATTTATTTAGATTAAACTTTTTGCCGCTCTGCCATTCGTCCTGTGGTCCTCGTCCTTGGAAAATGATTTACATAAGAAGGACAGAAAAGAATAAATTGATTTTAAATCATTTTCGCAGACAACATTATCAAGGCTCGGTGGCGGGTGTCTCTCTCTATGTGCCAATGCTAATGTGTGTGTGTGTGTGTGTGTGTGTGTGAGTGTGAGTGTGGGGGATGTTGACACAGCAAATGGAAGAGGAGACGTACTGGGGAGACGATCGCATGCAAATAAGCATGAAAATAAGAATGACAAAAGCCAAGTTAACGAGTATTCAAAAACAAGATTAAAATAGGAGTGTTCCAGCAGACACACACACACACACACACACACACGCACATACACACCCTCAATCTCTGGTACAAAACACTCTCGCACATGTTGTGATTTACCGCCCTCAGCAACAGTCCTGAAACTGACAGTTGCAGTTCGTGGAAACGTCCTAACGTGTTTATACATGAGTATGTGACTGTGTGTATGTGTGAGTATGTGTTCGTCTGTGCTTGTCTGCGAATTCGAATTTGAGCTTGCGAATTTTGAATTTTCATACACAAGGACCAGGAGGCAGGAGGCAGGAGGCAGGAGGCAGGAGCCAGAGCCACATGAGCCGTAGGTGTCAACGTAGACGAATCGACGCCGTGTTTGGCGTACGTTTGATGGGAATTTGATTTCGTGTTTAGCATCGTCCTTTAATTTAGTTCAACTCAAGGATATTTGCATTTCCACTCAACTACTTTCACTGGCAGCTCTGAGAACTTTGCTTATAATTCACTAGTGCGGCTCCGAATATGGAAATTGCACTTACCAATCCTGCGGCATGACTCCTGCCTTTGGACTTGTCCGTTCGGTTCTCCTGCTCTTTCAGCTGCGGTTTCTGACATGCCACATCAATCTATAGCCATTTGCTCCACTCCAAGTACTTGTGGCATAGACATTCGATGGCATTCAAATGCCCCATACCCTCACTCCCTCATTCCCAGTTACAATCCCAAATCCTTCTGTCCAAATGCCAACGGTGTTTGGTGTTTGGTGCCTCGTTGCATGGTCCATGGTGCATGCCACTCGGCGCTCTGATGTGGGCCCAAATTGAATAGATTGGTAGATGGGCCGGTCGCCTGGCAGTTGGCTGCCAGCATTTTACCCAAAATTTTGCATATATAAATATTTATGAATTTATTAAAAGCGAACCACACGGGCATCCTGGCGGCTGCCTAGTTGGATGGATGAATGCATAAGTCAGCGAGGCAGGTTGCTGGGGCGCGCAGCTCCGGTGCCCTCGTATGAGCAGCGATGCTGTTGCGATGCTTGTACACATGCCGCACTCAGTACGCCACATGCCGCATGCTGCATACCGCATGCCACATGCACAGACACGGACACGGACACTGCCGCTGGCGCTGGCGCTGACGTTCGGTTTGGGCAGAGGCTCAGGACGAAACATAGGCACTGGCTCCATGTTTAACGAAACGTTGGGTACATTTTTGGAAATTTTCACTACTCAACGACAACAGGCGAGTGGTGATGGCGGTGCCAGTGACAGTGGCAGTGGCACCACTGACACCGCCGGCATAATTCCAAAAAAAACGTCAACGATCGCTGTCCACCACAAGAAATAAAACCAGATTTCTTTTCAAGTTAATACTGGACTACCGGATACCCTTTCTCATTAAGTCCTTTTTAAGCGTCATAGCTAGAAATAATGCTCCAAGGATGCGTTTCAAGGATTATTTATGATCGGAGCCATGTGTATCAAGGATTCATAAGAGCATCGCTTCCCATAAAAAAGAAAATCAGAATAGGAATATCCTACTTACTGGAAAATTATAGTTGAAAGTAAAGAAAATTTGAACAGTTATAATATCCTTCAAGGAACCAAATTTAAGGATTGTTATGTCGACTCCATTGTCATATCCTCCCAGCGTGATGAGAAACTTTTTCGAGGGTATGAAAAGAAAAGTGCACAAAATGGGTCGCTCGTCAGCTGGATTGGGACATGGGCCAGGACATGGGTTGGGACATTGACTGGGAGGTGAGGATTGGGAGATGGACTGGGAGATGGACTGGGAGGCAGGCAACTGGGCCATTCATTTGGACGAGAACAAGGCAATCGCATATTTGCGGCTGGCAAACGAGACTGTCAAGCTTTTGAGTGCCTGAGTGGGTGTGTGTGTGTGTGTGTATGTGTGTGTGTGTGTGCCTCCCTTTGTTGGCAGCTTGTGGATGCAGCGAGCCTGTCGCTCAAAATATGTATGTTGCACATGGGGCACGCATTATGCATGAACTCCAGTCATTATCAGGGCCAATTCAATTGAGAATTTCGTGCCTAATGTTCGCTTTGCTGCGGGTCCGGCGGTTGTTGTTGTTGTTGTTGTTGTTGTGGTACAACAAAAAAGAAATTGGGCAAAATTTGAAATTTTAGCTGACTGACTAGTGCCCCGCCCCCTATCCCCAACCGCCCCGTACCACCTTTGTCCCTGACCCACTTGACAGTGGCATGTTGGCTTCAAGTATTGTGTCTCGTTGGTGATTGCAAATTTTGGGATGTGGTTATGTATGGGTGTATAGCTGTGAGTGTATGGCTATGCGAGCCCATAGCTGCGAGTGTGTGGCTATGCAAGCCCATAGCTGCGAGTGTGTGGCTATGCGAGCCCATAGCTGTGTGTGTGTGTGTATCTGTGCGTGTGTGTGGGGCTGTGTATGTTGCTGACCATTAACCCTTCCTGTCAGTATTGCTACTTGATTATACGCTCTTGTCTGTTGGTCAGCATGTATGGGTATCTGTATGTGTGTGTGTGAGTGTGTGTGAGTGTATGTGACTGTGTGTGTGTTTGTATGTGCGACCAAGTAATTTAAACTTCATGTCAAATTCAGCAGCGTCATTCAATTTCATCGATGCATAATTTTACAACATTGTGCCAGCCCACTTGAGGCTGCCAGGGCCACGGCCACATAATTACCTGAAGCACCGTAATTGCAAAAACTCCGCCCGACCGAAATGTCAGACCAGGGATCAGGACCAAAACCACCACTAGGACTCAGGAGCCGTACCCAAGCCGACAACAATGACGCTTAGTTTTGGAGATGTTGCAAGTTCTCCTCCGACCTCGGATCATCCCGGGCATTAGATGAGAAGATGATGGTGCAAATGTTCATATGTATGTGAGAATGTCTTTGTGTTCATGAGTGTATGTGTATGTGTGTGTGTGTGTGGTCTTTGAGCGGTTTGCCTTAAACGCAATTTATGCAAATTCGGTTGTCTAGCAGCGTCAAAGACAGCGAAGGACACATGGCAATCAGCGAAATGTGTTGACAGGCGGCGGCGATGTCGACCCGTCACCTCATCCCAGTTATTCCATTCATCCCCACTCACCCCACCCACTCCATCAGCCCCCTCCTTTGTCGTCCAGTTGTGGCACATTTAACACGCTGGCCGCATTAAAACCCACGCGATTAGCATAAACGCATTAAAAATATGCCTGCCTGCCTGCCCGACGGGGTGCGTTGCTATATTGGTGTGCGTGTGTGTGTGTATGTGTGTGTGTGTAAGTCAGTAAGGGTGCTGAAAAGTTGGTATATATGTGTGTATGGAATTTTGAATATAATGCTGTTTGTTTTGACATGCTCGATGACACTGTCAACGGGAAACTGGCTTCACATCCCAAAGGATCGTGACGAGTCCTGGCTAATCTCAAAATATATTTCAATTGCCGAAACATGTTGCTCTTTTATGGCATTTGCATATGTGCCTCATGTTGGCTAATAAAACCTCACGCATCAACGATTATAGCCCATATAAGAGCATTAATAAAACGAAGAAAGAGAAGTATTGTAAGGGAAAGGATACGAGCTGAGGACGACTGAAAGTGAATGGACACAGGAGCGCAACGAAAATTTGATTAAATTTTAAGAGCTTTAGAATGGCTTAAAACAAAAAGTTATGTTTGAATAAGGGCTTAAACATGATTTTATTACACTGATGTTGGTCTTAAGGAAATCATCGAAAGGTAACGCATCCGCCTATTTAACTCTTGATATGGCATTTTAATTGATATGAGAGTATATATATATATATATATATATATATATATATATATATATATATAATATATATATAATATATAAAATTTATAAAAATTATATATATATAATATATAAAAATAAAAATAAAAATATATTCATATATTAATATACAAGGATATATTTATCGGATTATGAAAGCAAATATATTATGGTTTTTGAGTAGAAAATACTTTAAGCAATATTCCATACAAATTAATAATTTTTCTTGGTACAATTAAAAATTAATTATAATTGATATAAAATATAAATACCGATATAAAATTGAGTGTCTGAGATCATCTCATCATATAATATATCATATCCTGGCAAGTTAATTGCTCTGAATGAGTAACATCATGCGGAGAAAGGAAGTGCAGTTAATGGGACTATATATCTATATATATATATATAAAGTATATATATATATATAATTATAATTTAAATTTTAAGCTGATATGAGATTTAATTAAATTAAATAATTATAAACTTCAATAAACTAATAAAAATTTAAGCTGAAAGTGACCCCTTTCAAAGGATGCAATAATAATAAAAAATTTCCAGTACGCATAAGCGAAAGAAGTCATTGTTGACTGAGTGACTTCTTAAGGACAACTGTCCTTTCACACTCCTTCCCGAAAATTGAATATAATCACCCTTCACTTAAAGCCCATAAAATTTATAATATTTTTAAGATTTAAGATTTATTTATTAGGTATAAAATTAGTAACGCAAGGGACTCAAGTTAAGGATCATATATAATAGACATAAGCTGACTAATAGCTTCTTCTGATGAGGTTTAAAATAGACAGCAGTAGGCAGGTTAAGTCTCAAATAATAAAATTAAAAAAAAAATAAAAAATTTAAATTAAATTAAAATTAAATAAATAATATATCAACATTTTTACAAGTACATCATGTGGAGGTGGGAAGAGCCTTTTACTGGACGATATTTTGCAGCTTATGAAATGAGAAAGTATAATTTGTATGAATTATTAATTGGTTTTAAAATATGTTATGAGAATATCCTTCAATAATCCCTTTTCTAACACTCACAACTTTACCTTTAAATAATTTAATAAAATGATTTTGTTATTTAATATTCCAACTATTTATTAATTTGTTTTCTAAATGAGGAGCTCTCTGTACTTTCACTACTCCCTTATTATCCTTGCTCCAGGGGTAATAGGGAACTTAATGCCTTCTACTGCTTCAATGCAGTTGGCTTAAGTTGTGTCCTGACGAATCGTAAACATCAAAATATTTTACACAAAATGAACATTTGCGTGGACGCGTATCCTTTATGAAAAGGAGGAGGTTGTTCCATAGCTGGAAGCTCATGCGGAGCCACACACACACACTCAGACCGTCTCGCACACACTCATACAAACACACGCACACGCATTAAATATGCAAATTTTTATATTGATTTATATTTAATCGCTTTTAAGTGCAGCAGAAACATCAACAACAACAAAAACAAAAACAAAAACAGAAAATAAAAATAAAGTAAAATAATAAAACCCAACAGCAAAAAACAAGAGAGAAAACAAAAACAACAACGATTTGAGCATCCTGCACTCTGCGCTTTGCGACCGCATAAATATCGCGGCTGGGAGCAGATGATGCCATCAAAATGTGAACGGCTTGTGTTCCGGGCACCCAGGGTCTGCACTCGCAGAGCGCACGGCCCTGCAGCGGAGCTGAGCCTCGGCCCGGCTGTGAGTCTCCGTCTGAATGCAATGAGTGAATTGTCCGCTGTGCAATCATAAATAAAATGCACGCATATAGAATATTTATATGTAAACAAGGCCAGCCACTGCAACAACAGCAACAACAGCAGGAACAGCTGCAATAAATGCAACCAGAACAACAACAACAACAACTGCGGCACGAGCTGCAACAAATCCAAAAGAAAATACGCGCTTTAAGCAAATAATGTGGCAGCATTGTGTCGGCCAAGAACTGCGCTGTACGCTTCCAGGCAGAGTCTGGCAACAATTTAAGCGTGGTGCATAATGCAATACACCATGACGCACACATACAACCAGCACACTCACACCCAGCACACACACACCCAGCACACACACACACCCAGCTACACACATGCTGTTGTTGGCAACGTCATTTAACATTTTGCCTTCAAGTCTCGTTGTCTGGCGAATCACTCACTCACTTAGTGGAACCGTTGCAAGTGTGTGTGTGTGCGCGCGTGTGTGTGTGTGTGTGTGTGTGTGTGTGTATATATTCTCGTAATATGCACTATGCCACAAATTACATTGCTGCAGCTGACGACAACGTCATAGCGCTGTGGCATAGATGAGCCCCGGAGCTGCCTTCAACTTCATCCCGTCGTTCACTCAATTTGTATTGCATACTCTGCGGCGCTCGAGTTTTTAACCTGTCGTCGGCGCATTTGTATTCGAATGAGGGTGGCGGGGGCTTTGGTGAACGACTTGTAGGATGGGGCGTGGCATGGCGTTTGCTTATATAAGCCATCACTCATTTGTCTGCGCGCCTGCATTGCTTATCTGACGTCGGATTTCCCTTACTCAACTAAAGTTAAAGCTCAAGCCACAAACTTCATCGCTTCGTTTCGCGTCTCCACTGCTTCTGCTTCTGCCTCCTCACTCTTCCCTCTCCTCGCACCCATCCCTTACTTTCTCCTTTCCCATCATAATTTGATTCTTCTCTCCTTCCTTTTCGGTTGCCCTTGGCCATGTGGCTCCACTGTTGTTTTAACGTGCTGTCAAATGTGACAAAATTAAGTTAACTGCCAACACAATCGTACTTTTTTTTTTTATTTTTATACAGTGCCAGCAGAAAGTTATGTTCCAGGACAGTATCACGGGCATACTTAACGTTTAGAGTCACTTTAAGGAGTTTCAGTTTAGGTGAAGTATAAATTTTACCACAGAAAAGCAACCTCAATAGAATTTTGCATTAAGTTGCCTGTTGACAGTGAATGAAACTTTTAATCACTTTAATTGAAATTTATCATTTGACACATAAGCTATACTGTGCTTCATTTTGAAATACTTAATATATATTGTTTTCGATCCGAGAAACATCAACAGGATAATCGCAAAGTGACATAAATAAGCGCTTCAATTTCGGCTATCAGCGCATTGCACTGACATAATTCACGCTTCAATGAAAATGAAATGATTTTCTGCATTTTTGGCCTGGCCAAGAGCAGTGCCCAAATCAACAGTTGCAAATGTCATGCAGACCAGCATAAACCCACACATACACACACACACACACAATTGATATAAAATCAACAAGTCAGCAGATCGGATGCGGGTCGCTGCGTGGTGACCCGCGCGGTAACCGCGGATTTTGCGCCACTGCATCGATAATAACAATTGCAAATGTGCATATAAAGCAAAATACCAAATCACACACAGACACAGACACAGTCACAAACACACACACACAATCCCACATATATATATGCTGATTCTATGCTTTGATTTGTTGCTTTTTAGTTTCCTAATTTAAGACATTTTAATGAGCAAATATTTAGACTCTGGCTTCAAATCTCTCAGATTTTAGACTCAGATAATTAAAGATAAAATTATTATAATTAATTAAATAATTAAAAAAAAGTATATTTTAATTTTATTACTAAGCATTTGAAAAGTCATAATATATCCTTTATTTCGCCTCTGAACCTTCTGTTTATTATGTTTTTCATTAAAAGGAAAAATATGGAAAATCAACGCATTGCATTTTCCTAATGCGCAATAAGTGAATCGCTTTTCAGCTGAAAATTTGATAAAATAAACTTCATTCAATCGATTTAATAAACAAAAGTTGCAAATATTTTGAATTGTTTTCATTGCGTGCACCACGCGGCGTATGCGCAACGTTTCCATTGACTGACAATGAATATTTAATCATGAAATTGGCATGTGGATTGCATTTAGAAACCAGTGGAGGCACCTAAACCAATTGAATTGTCCACTCGACCTGGACATTGGCTGCCAGTCAGAGGCAATCACACTCGGTGACCCTTTGTGGCATTACACTCCATGCACACTTGTCCACTTAGGGCGGGTCTAAAGGGGCGGCCCTTTGATTTGATCAGCTCATGCGGCTGTGGATGCTACGGCAACTGCTTTTGGATCGGATGTATTTCGCTTCACAGGCAGAGCTTCTCCTTCTCCTCTCCCTACTTTCCTCATTCTCACTCTATGATTGGTCTTCTCTGGTGTTAACTTGCGTGTGTGTGTGTGTGTGTGTGTGTGTGTGTGTGTGTGTGATTGTGTGTGTGGTGTATGTCTGCGTATCTCGCTGGTCACTAAGCAATGACCATTCGAGTGATTGTACACTCGAAGCATGCACCTTAAAGCTTTGCTCCTTGTGAACGATGCACTGATTAGTTCCTTATGCTCACACATATTCATAGACACACACACACACACAAAGACACACAGTCGCAGTTCCTTTGAGTTGCCTTGTCTTTAGTATTTCAAATAATTAAACAATCATTTAGCCATCGGTGCATAAGGCTCTTCCATCACTTCATTCAACATCCTCAACATTTAATCGGAATACACGCTTTAAATGAAGGACTTCATCGTTAATTAAGTGTTATAAGGAGCCAATGTCTGAGTATCCTTGGTGTATATTTAATATGTGTGGCTTTTGTATACATGAAATCAATTGATTAACAATCAGAAGAACTTCGTCTGATGCCACCACAGGACGAACTTTATGTAAGGCTTTCATTTGATTTTAGAGTGAAAAGGATATTTGTCTCCTAATTGCAGTATAATATACGAATTCCCTATTGACAAATATCCTCAATTATCAGAAAATTCAGGGTTTCTTGAAAATGAAATCTACTTGCACTTTGGAAGCTTCTGAACTACAAATATCCTTTTACCAATTGACTTCAGTTCAAACAGAGTTCAAATGTGGCACTGACAGCCTGGCGGCCTGTAAATTGAGCTAAAATAGATTCTGCCACACAGCCATGTTGCACTTTCACTGCACATGCAACACACACATCAGTTATTGGCCGCTTCAAAGCAATCGCCAACAGCAGCTTTAAGGTTTTTTTTCTCTTTTTCTCTTCTTCTTTTTTTTTTTTTTTTTTTTGTAATTGTTTCTTGTTAACCTTGCGCCGCTTTGTTGCCTCTTTTTGTGGCAACAATGCGAGTGGAAGCAATCGGCCCGGTGATGATTGTGGATCGTTCGTTTGCCACACACAAATCAATTTATGGCTGACCAACGCTTAAACAATTTTTGCGTCGCTTTGTGCAATTGACGGCTCGATAATTACGCCCGGCGAGGCATTTGTGTGTTCAGGACTCGAACAAGGATAACACAAAAAATCGCTGCTCTAGGAGACTCTAGAAATCATGTGAAAAAATATTTTCATAGGGATATGCCGGGTATCTAAGTAAGTTGGTCGCTTTCTGTGGCATGTGGCATGTGGCAGGTGGCAGGTGGCATGTGGCAAGGTGGTAAGTGGAGAAATCTATGCGGAAAGTCAATTTCCTTGTTTATTTAAATTTCAAAGAGACGACAAGAAATGTCGCCCGTTGGTTGGTCCTGGGCCATAAACTGGATTAAATTTCGTTTAAAATGTAAATCGAAAATGTTGCGCCGACAAAAGGTGAATTATATATAACGGGAAATGGTGTCTTATGCGCAACATCAAAAACTAAACAAACACCTCATCAAAAAAAAAAAGGACATCAAAGGCGGCAACACTTTTATTTTGTTGTTGTTTTTGCAGCCTAAGCATTTGACAGGACGCGAACAGCAAAAGCAAAAAAAAAAAAAAAAAAGATGAAGGAACTCCGGAAACTCTGAACGGTGGACGGTGGACGAGGGACGGGGGACGGCAAGGATAAAAAATTGGCAAGAAAAAGCATTTTCTTGTGCAGAACGCAGAAAATAAAATCAAGAATTTCACACCTTATCAATTTTGTTAGATTATCAAAACGAAGAATGGCGCCAGGCAGCGCAGCTCGTGGTGCCCACCCCCCCTCCGCCCACATCCCTAGCCCAAGCTGACTTCTGGCTTGGCTTGGCCTCAGCCAGTGCTGGGCTGGGGGGAGCAAGCTAAAAAGCTCTTAAATTGCATCATCAACTTGTGGCATGATGCTTCTGATGCTGATGCTGATGTTGATGTTGATGGCATTGATGACGTCGTCGTCCTCTGTCTCGTCGTCGTCATCGTCATCGTCGTCGTCATCGTTGTTCTTCTTCACGGCGTTGTCGTCCTCGTGGTTGTTGTGCTCATCATTGTTGTCGCCACACTGTCATTAAGGAAGTCAAAAACTTAGACCCCAAAACGCGCGCCGGAGATGTCTGAAAGGGAAGAACGAGAGAGGATGGGGACTGGTGGGTGGTGGCTGGTGGGTGGGTGTTGCTTGGGAGCGGGTGGAAGTCCGGGGGCAACACTGCGAGCACTCCTGCTCAGTGTGACAGGAACGTTGACATTTATTTTGATTTCAGGTCGAGTGCAACACAGGGCGCAGAGATCCAAGCACCCCAACCCCGAAGGGTCTACCAGGCGTAAGTGCGTGCCCCATCCCAACGCAGCTAAGCATCCATTTCGTCCTTCCCGCAGTCTGCCGTTAACCTGTAGTCCTCCTCATGCTAATGTGCATTCAGCTTAGCTCCGTAAAAACCTTGCCACGGGCATGGGAATCGGAATGAGACTGGGGGAGGGGATGATGATGGGTGTGGGTGGGGTGGGAGGATAGCTGCCCTTTTTTTGGTGACTTATCCAAGTTCCGAACTGCCATTGTTGTTGTAGTTGCTGTTGCTTTGGCATAAAAGCCACTAAATTGAATTTTATGTGACAGTGGGAAGTTTGATGTGTGCGTTTATTAATGGCTGCTGGGACCTTGCCACCCCAACGGGTAGGTGGAGGAAGGAAGGGTGGGTGGGGGTTAATGATAGCTGCGAACTTTGGCTCTAATAATTGATAGCTTTTTGCTTCTGCCTTCACTCACTTGGTATCTGTGGCTTGGACTAAGCCACTAGCGGGTAGAAATCGTACTTTAGTTATGGAACGAGTGGGGGCTGGGTGACTGGGGGAGTGGGGGAGTGGGGGTACATCACTGGGGTAATTGCAACTCTTCAACTTTTAAATGCAATGAAATATGGCCAACAGAAATATTCGGTGAATGCTTCTGTCAGGCGAAGTTACGTTGCCGAATGCCAGTCATGGATGCGCCGAGGGGCAGCACATTCCCTGCATAACTTGTAGCAGCAACTAGACGAGCATATGTAAAAAATGCCATGACCAACACACAACACACCATACACAACAAGCAGCACATACACACCGTCACTCACACACACACACACACACACACTTACACTCGCTTGCAGTGGCATAGCTGCGGTCGCCAAAAGGGAGAAACAAAAATTGAAAAAGGGCTTAAATAAAAAGTGCTTTTGGCCATGGAATACCCTCGGGCTAGAAATGGAAAAATTATATAGAGTATATAGAAATGTATGTTCTGAAGATCGAAAATATATATAGACAATAATAACTGTAAAAAAGGGACTTCTAGAAAGAGAACTTGGGGAAGAATTAATCAATTCTTTTTTTATGGAAAAATTGAGGCCTTACATTTAAAATTTATCAAACTATTGGGGATTTTTTGTTCACTTTGTTGCATGCCACAAATACACCCTTAGGTGTACTTTATTTACAGAGTATTAGAAGAATGTTTAAAGAAAAAACTAAAACGTATTCTCAGCCAAGCTGGTAAATTGTGTGACCCTAAAAGTGTCCGGCGACACATAATGTTAAGTTTCAGTATGTTCAGTATTTGGCGTATGGCAGGGACTCTTGGCCGCACTTAGTTTATGGAGGGGTGAACGAGAAAAGGAGGGAGGGAGAGAAAGAGAGAAAAAGAGAGAAAGAGAGAGTAATAGAGAGAGAGAGAGAGAGAGAGAGAGAAAGAGAGAGAGAGAGGTAGAGAGGGAGAAACAGAGAGAAGGGAAGAAACGCCACATACTTACACACACAAATCTGACCATGTCCTTTACATGCAATGCCTGGAGAACGGAGGCGCCACCCGATGGCCACAAGGAATTTCACACAATTGCTAGAAAAATTGCAGAAAATTGAAAATGTGCGAGAGCGTATAAATTTTTACAGCGTCACTTGTAATGCTAAATTGTTGTTATTTATGGCCAGAGGCCCCAGTGACCCCCTCAGGGCTGCCATATATGGTCTATGGTATGTGGAGTGTGCTGCGTGCTACCAAATATGGTATATGGTATAGGGTATAGGGTATATGGTATAGGGTATATGGTATATGGTATAGGGTATATGGTATATGGTATATGGTATATGGTATATGGTATATGGTATATGGTATATGGTATATGGTATATGGTATATGGTATATGGTATATGGTATATGGTATATGGTATATGGTATATGGTATATGGTATATGGTATATGGTATATGGTATATGGTATATGGTATATGGTATATGGTATATGGTATATGGTATATGGTATATGGTATATGGTATATGGTATATGGTATATGGTATATGGTATATGGTATATGGTATATGGTATATGGTATATGGTATATGGTATATGGTATATGGTATATGGTATAGGTTATATGGTATATGGTAAATGAGTAGAAAGTTTTGGCTTCTTTTGACACTTGTTTTATACACTGAAAGAGTTGTATATCTCAGACGATTTCTCTAGTTACATGATTTTGGTTGGGATCATTTGCTTTATTGACAAGTATAAGCACTCTATTCGTCCTTCTCAGTTGAAGCAGCGAGTTATAAAGTGATTATTCGAGTCAATAAAACAAAGCTTAATTTAACCATTAAATTTTGAAAAATCCTTTCTTAAGTGCATAATATCCTATCGATGCAATTCGGTGCAGGAAGCCAAGTCCGTTGCTCGACGAGAGCGAGAGGTGCATCAGATAGGCACACAGCGAAAGGAAATACTTATTGTCATTCATCCATTTCTTGATATCGTTCCATGGGATCAGCAGCCTCTTCGAAGGCCTTGCCTGCAGTTTGTTATCCTGCGGCATAACGCACTTGACGAGCCTGCGTCCAAAGAAGAGTAAATGCGAAATCTGCATGCAGTTGGAATTCCTGATGATCACAAGCTGATTGCTCCTTTGCCTCTCCACTACTGAGGGCACCAGTGCAACCTTCACAACTGCCACACAGGACAGGAGCTTGCCACAACGAGATGCACTCCAGCTGGGATCAGAGCTACTGCGTTCCAGAGCACTATCCAAGTCATCGGTAAGCTCGATGGGCTGGTCATCGGGTAGAGTGCCAAGGGTCAGCATGGAGTACAAGTTTTCCAGCTTACCGCTGTAGAATCCTGTCTGCATAGGGAACTCTTGGGACAAGAACGAAAACGCCTTGGCATGTGCATACTTTGGATTTGGCGTCACCTCGAACATATGTGTTGGCTTTATCCTTGTCTTCGACGCAGGGAATTGCTCGTAAGATTTGTCAAAGGTCGATGGATGCAGGGAGCTCAGTGCCACGAACTCTTCGTGTTTCACAAGGATCGTGTGCAGCAGATCGACAGCTCTGCCCCTGCAGCATATTTGATGGCCAAGCATAAGTTGCTGCAGGATGATTTCCAGGCTATCAATGTCGGACACGATGTTCAGGATCTCATCTATGTGCGGACGATTCTCTTCGTTCACGAACTGTGGAGGCAGAGGACGCAGCAGTGACTCGTAGCGGTAACTATTGGCAGCGGCGACGAAGAGCGACAGACGTGCATCACAGGCCATGACATCGGACTTAATGCAACTCAGGATTTGGCCAAGTTGCTCCATACTCGGCCTTGGATCCAAGGGCTTCGTGGCGACAGGATCTGGTAGCATATGGATGCCTGTCATTGTGGCAGCATATGATCTGGATGAAAATGGGAACATCAGCATGGCACGACGAGGACTTGATAATTTCGGCCGGAACTTCAGCTATTTGGCAGGACTCCAGGTATGTAAGGACTCTGTATAAAATATATAAATGAAATTGCACTCGTGTTTCTAAACTGTAATTTGTTTCGTTTCTGGGATTTTGTTTGGAAAAGCTACATGTGACATTTGCAAATGAATGTATTTTCTCGGGTTTTCCCAGACTTTTCATTTCTTTTTCCCAGGTGCTTTGGTATCCAGATTGTCGAGTGTCAGGATGACCGAAAGTCCCACCTCCCAATTGCCAGTCGAGATTGACGGCTGCCGTGTTCTTGTCCTGCGACTTTAGGATACTATTTTTTTTTTTTTTTTTTTGTTGTTGTTTTGTGTGTGCAGATTGAATTTAGACACTTCTGTGACATGTCCTGATTGTCGCACTGCCCGTGCGCCAGCAGTGGAGCAGCCCCCCAAACAGAACCTGCGGCAGGAAGAGCTCCCCTGGTTCCAGGGGTGTGTCTGTAATTGATTAATGGAGCTGATGCACGACGCGTAGCTTATGTCGGCCTGCATGTTTACAGTTAAACCGCCCCGAGTGGGTGGTGGCGGTGATGATGGTTAGAGGGCAAAGGGCAGAGGGCAGAGGGCAATCAATTGGACCGCATTGAGTTATGGCTGGACATGAAAGCCACCACCGAACCACTCAAAAGCTGGCCAGTAATATGCACTGAGGGTGACTGAAGGTGTAAGCGTAACATCGTGATCAGTGGCACTGCAACAATTTCAGATTTTTTCTATGTACATGTGTGTGTGTGTGTGTTTGTGTGTGTGTGTGTCTGTGTGTGTACTGCATTTCAGCGGCATTCCCTTTTATCTACTTTAAAAAGTGCTGGCAGCAGTATGCGTAATTTATTGATATACTCTTTCTAAATTATGAGTCTCTGGGGGGGACGAGCGCGAATTTTTTTTTTTTTTTTTTTTGTTTTATTCTACTTTTTTTTTGGTTTTTTTTTGTGTGTGTTGGCGTCGCTTTTAGCTTCAGGTGTCGGTGTAGAAATCAGTTAACCGAAAAAGTTTTCAACTTTCGCCCGCTCCACTGCGGCATGTGCCCCTTTTTTGTGTGCCTGGAACGCAGGCACGCTGTGAAATCAGAACTTCGAGTTTATTCAAATAAACGCCGACATTAAGAGAGTTGCAACTGTTGCTCCAAAGGTCTGACCCAAGGCTGAGGTGGAGCTGCCGACGGTACAGCCAAGCGAAGCGGCATAAATCAGAGAGAGGCAGTTCCACTTTTTCCAACTTTTTTCGTAGATAAACTTTTGACGCACCAAAAGCTACCACCACCACCACCAACTCCACATCCACCACCACCACCACCACCACCACCACCAACACTACCACATCCACTTCTACCTCCTGTATCACCTTCACGTCATTTAACCCTCTTTTGCCGGCTTCACATTTTCCTCCGTCTTCATCGTCTGCAGTCCTCCTGACGTTATTAATATGCGCCGTTTTCTTTTGCACTCTGAGGATAGATGCGAGTGCCAATTCCCCAGGGAAGACCCACTAAATAATTGCCCGGCATATGCTCGAAAACGAAAACCAGGACGAGACCGACACCGAGACCGAGACTGAGAACGAGACTGAGAACGAGACTGAGAACGAGACTGAGACTGAGAACGAGTTCCGAGTCATAGCCGAAGGTGATGTTAAATCCTTTTCTCTACAGCTGCAGCTTCTCCTTTTAAATGTAGTTTTTGCTTTTCAGAAGAAGAGAACCCTTTAATTGATTTTTTTAAATAATAAAAAATAAATTTAAAATTAAAATTATAAAAAAATTCAGCTTATTTCAGATTTAATATTGTAAGTTTTGTGGTTGTGCAGCGCGTAGATCATGTTGCCAAGCGGAACGGAGTTCTGGAAAGGAAGAAGTTGCAATTAGCAAGGATAACGAATAAATTGAAATATATGATTTAAATATAATTTATTTTTAATAACAATTTTAATTAAATATTATTTTTATTATTAATTTAAATTGATTTATAAATGGCTTTGTGTGCAGTCTATCGCTGCATTTGCCTCATGTCAAGCGCTCACAGGGTGACTCAAGTGCCACTGACTTGGAGTTGATTTGATGATGAATATTTTTGATGTAACATTCATAGTCTGAATTTTTATACTTCCAAATAATATTTCCAATTCAGAGGGAAATCAATTTCTAACATTAAAGCTGACTAAGAAGGACGAAGGTTTAATGCACAGGATTTGAAATGACTTCCTTTGCAGGAGTCGATTCCATTAGCTGAGCAAAAAGTCTTTTGCTCTCAGAAAATGGAAAGGCTTCTGCTCCATTTGAGAAGTCAATTCCATTAGCATTTAATTGCTCACACACAATATCCTTGGGGCTCTCTCCGCCGCAGCACGGCCGCAAATCAAGGATATTTGCTGCTGGCAAGAAAAAAAAAACATTCACTGCTTGATTTCATTTCTTGGTTCATTTTCTTGCCGATATTATTTTTCAATCTTTTCAATTTTCCTCAATTTTTCTCAATTTTTTTTCAATTATAGGCCGTCTATTTACGCCAAATCAATTGGCATATTTTCACACATAAACATAAATTGCCGAGAATGAATGGAAATGGAAATGGGTATGGGTATGGGTGTGGGTATGGGTGTGGGTACAGGGAACGGGAATCAGAATGAAAAGCGAAGGAAAAGCATTTGGAAAAACACACGCGTTCTGCTTTTTGCCGTATTGCCATTTCATAAATATGTGCAGCACGTAGCGAGGCTCAATTGCCAATTAGAAGAAAAACGCCTTGGCACTTGGCGAGGTTTTTCTTTAAAATACAACGAAAGGAAAACTTAGCCAAAGTTTGGAGCCGAACCGCCGCCGGAAGTTGATTTGTATACGAGGGCTCTACGTATTTTGCAGCTGCCCAATAAGAAATACCCGGGTACGTAATAAAGCATCGGCATCCAATAAAAACCTGCTATGAAATTTTTCTCACGTCTGTCTTGAAAATTATTAGGCAGCCGCAGCCACAGCCACAGCCACAGTCACCGCCAAAGCTACAGGCACAGCCACAGCCACCGCCACAGCCACCGTCACAGTCACCGCCACAGCCACAGTCATTGCCGCAACCACCGCCTGATGTCTGCTGTTTTGCTCTCAGTCACACTCTCGCACACACACCTACATATCCACACATCTACACACCTACACACCTTCACACCTACACACCTACACATCCACACACACAATAACACACCAATTTCAATATAATTGTTTAAAGAAAAAGAATTTTATAAAAAGGTTCTACATTGCCGAACCTTTTGAAATGGAAGCTACGTGCCAAAGGTGAGCAATTGATGCCTTGAGTGCCTTGTGTGGGTTGGGGGATGGGGGGTGTGGTGTGAGGAACTCACCTGGAGGTTATTTACAATCCAGTAGAACTCCGGCGTCTTAAATCTTTCAACAAGCGTGAAGAGCTGCTGATCCGCCATGGCACTGGTCAAGAATGTCGCCAGTATTGTATCCATGGGCAGCACTTCCATCACACTGTCAATCAGTCCCTGCAGCTCGGCCAGCTGCTCCTTGGCAGTTGCATTCATCTCCAGCACTGCTATGGGCTCCACCAGATCTGCAATTTATGCTCAAATCAATAACTAAGAAAATATTTAATTAAATTGCATAACTGTGACATGCAGCAATTTCCATCTGCTTCCGGCAAACCACACAAATATTCCCTGCTACTCCTCCCCCATCTCTTGCCCTTCCCCATCCCTAAAGGGGGCTATGCATTTCGGCTACCTTTCGGTTGGTACTTTGTCTGCATAGTTTGCTGATATCTGGGGAATAATTCAGCTCAGGTGGTGCTGCCATTGGTACCAAAGGCGAGCATGTGTGAACATTGGGAAGGTTATATGAGAAGAAGGATTTGAGGATTATGACATTGAGTACAAGATGCAGACCGACTGCGGACAAAGGCCAAAGGACAGCGCGGACAAGGGACAGTAGGAGAGTTATGCATCAAGTTGTTTGTGATGTCATGACTATAGCTTTTGTACGTAAATATAAACGCACCAGGGTGTGTGTGTGTGTGTGTGTGTGTGTGTGTGCTTGTGTATTGGGCACCTGGGAGGATTGGTTATTGAAAAGCATATTTGAGTCTGAATACTAGTCCCTCACATACGCACCGCTAGTCGTGTCACTTTCCTCGGAGACACCCACCAGGATCTGTTCAGGTGGTCCAGGCGTTCCTGTGACATTAATTAAACTGTCCACCAGCTGGAGCACATCCACGCCACTGGCATTTAAAAAGCTTGTAAAAGACTGCACTTCCGGCAGCTTAAAGGCTTGCTCCTTCATTTCCTCGAAGTAGTCGCTGGTGAGGAAGGCATACGCCTGCTCGGCATCCGTGTCCAGGCGGTAGTATTTGGCGACAATTGCCTCAATCTGACGTGTCGGTATCAGATCCACAAATGGACTCATGTCAATTGGTGATGTGGATTCAGCTACATCCTCTTCCATGTCATCCTTCTGCGGATCCACAGCAATTATATTGCTTTCGTTGAACGAACGCAAAAAGTCCTCCAGAATCTCTTCCTTCTTTTCTTCACTGGCGCTGGAGCTTCCCTCTGTTTCCATCTTTAATGTCAGCTTAGCGGGCTCTCCTTCTTCTTCTTCTTCTTGTATATGTCTTGTCATCCCGATCCCTTCATTGTTGGGCGTTGGATACGTCTGGGGATGGGCATCGATAGCCGCACAACAGATCGCGATCAAGAGGCACGCAACTGTGTCACATTTTCTGACCATCTTGCAACTGAAGCTGCCACGGAGAGAGACACTCGGCTACTGGCACCTCGCACTTTTGCCACTGTCCACAATTGTCCACTGCCCTCTGTACATTTGAATCGCTGCGGGTGATTATTTAATTGACCAATTGAAAACGCAAATCCCCTCACCCCCCGTTCACACTCGCCGATGGTTGCCCAATGCGTGGAGGCTAGAAAAACTATGAAGCACACTTCCTCGAGTGTAAATTAAGGGAAATGTATAAAAAAGTCTCGTGACAAGTATAAAAGTTGTATATTTGTGTGCGTGCTTAACTCTGTCACTGTATGTATGCGTGAATGTGTGTGTTTGCGTGTGTGTGTCTGTGTGTGTGTCATTCACACTTTGACAGCTGTTACTGTATCACTCAGTTAGTCACTGGCTGTCACTCATTTTGCCTTCAATCTGCTCGCATGTCAAACTGTGCATAAAATATCTCTGCACACAGTGTACAACACCCCTACAACGACACACACACACACACACACACACAACCATCTACCCACCCATACTCACACATGCCCTTGATATATTCATTCGTTCATTCAGAAAGTTAAGTAGGAATAAAATTGTCAATTTTCATGTCATTATTTCATGTCGTCGTTGCATACGTGTGTGTGTGTGGGTGTGTGGTGGTGTGTGTGTACACACAGCTATGATTTATTCACTTGGTTTGATTTATTACGATCCTCTGACACCACCCTCCTCCTCCCTTACCCACTGTGTAAATTGTTCCCATACAAATCTCAATAATTGTATCGTCGTCATCGTTGATGCAAATTTTTACTTTATTTTTTTTTTCTCTCTTTTGGGTAAATCATTTGAATGGGGCTAAAGCTGGAGGGAGGGTGGGCTGAGGGAATGGGGGAATGGGGGGGAGTTTGGGTAACTAGTCGGTGGCAATTTTCGTAACATATGACACTTTGTAAATGTAAAGCGCCCATCGAGAAACACTTGGCAAGTGGCGTAAACTTTTGTATCACACCAAAACTTGTCCTCAGGTTAAAATTGCCCGCGGAAGGACAACATGGCCGAAGGACTTGGAATTGGGTGTCGCTCCTAATAGTCGCTATGTAGCGCTTCTCCTGGTCGTGGCCTTCTAGTCCTGGTCCTGGCAAATGCTTCTCCCCTCACCTCTTTATCCTTCATGCACTTGGATTGTCTTCCGCTTCGACTGTGCCGCAGGAGCAGACCTGCTCCTTTTGCTGCTCCCCAGTGCACCCACTTCCAGGCTGGTCTTCCGTCCGCTTCCTCACCTTCTTGCTCCTGTCGGTCGCGGCCCAAACTTATAAATTAATTTTGCCACACGAAATACTTTGCCAAGCTTTTGGCATACCTTCCCCGCTCCTTCCACTCCTTCCGCTGCTGCTGCCGCAGTCCGACGTCTTTGCTAACTTTGTTGGTGTCGTTTCGGCGGCCTAAGGAATTGCAAGTTAGGATCGCAAGTGTTCGCGGTTATGACCAACTTGCTCATAATTAACTGCAGTCCGGCTAGGGGGATGACTGCGTTGCGATGACGAAGGGGGAGGGGGGGCAAGCCACTTACCGCTGGCGCGCACCTGTGACAGCCAAAGCTTGCATACTTTTTAGGGGTGAAGTTAATTTCGGGCTGCCTGCAATGGATGTGCGTATGCGTGAGTGTGTGTGTGTGTGTGTGTGTGTGTGAGTGTAATGGCTGGCTTGCTGGCCGCGTGGCTGCTTTGTTAGTTGTTTTAAAACGTTCGGCGCTTTTGTGTTTATGTTGCACAAGAAAAAGAAGGCGACGTGGACGAAGGAGGAGAAGTGGAGTAAGGAGAGGAAGGAGTGGAATAAGAAGAGGTAAGGGGCAGGGGAAGAAGAAGGCCAACTCGCATTTTACCGCAAGTGTCAACATTTATTTCCAACTTAACACTTTGGCGTAACATTGCGCTTAATCCGAGGCGCCAGAACTTGACTAATTTTGTGCAAAGTTCAGCATTAACATTACCGCAAATTAGCAAAAGTTTTTGCAAAAACAAAAAAAAAAGAAAAGCAACAAAAATACAAAGAACAACAACTGAAATCCCAAAAAATAAAACAACTACAACAACAGCAAAAGCAACACGAATGAAAGGGGGAGAAAATAAAATGAAAATGAAAATGAAATCCACTTTCAGGCATAAAACTGGGAATGTCGAGCCGCCGTTTGAGTTTGAGTGGTTGTTGTCTCCACTGTTGTTGTCTTCGCTATCTGCCTGCTTCACTGACTGCCATAAATTAACTTGTCCCTGGCAACCGGGAAAACTGCTTGAGCGAGCATTTTCCTAGTTGTCGACTGCGACTTGCCAGATTTTTGTTTAATCTGTAACTTGTTGTTGCAGCCTCGACCCCCCATCCTACACCCCTCCACCCCTCCACCCCTCCACCCCTCCACCCCTCCACCCCTCCACCCCTCCACCCCTCCACCCCTCCACTCCTCTACACCACAGCTCCACCTATCTCCACGCATCCCTTTCAACTGTTCTTTCACTCCTCTTGCCTGTATCTCTGGAAACTCTGCCCTGCCCTCCCCCTTTCGGGGCTCATGTTGTGCTCCCCTTCCGAGCTTTCGGGTAGTTTTAATTAAGTGCCTGTAGACTTTGAGTGCCAAATGAGTTTGTTTGCCAAGTAATCCTTGCACCATTCTCGTTAATTCCGCGTTGTCCTTTGCAAATTCTTGAGAGTGAAATGCCACATCTATATTATTGAAAATTCTTTTCATATCGAAAAATAACACAGGCCTCCAAGAAAATACCAATATTTATATTTGTTAAGTAACTACCACATATCCTGCATGCTCTGCCCTAGGAATATCCTTTGGAATCCATTTTGAATATTCAATCTAGTTGAATTGAAGCAACTTTATAAATGTCCTTTATTTAAAATTGTACTTGAATGTAAATCCACTTAAATACATCCTTCAGTTACACAGACCTTTACGAGAACTCTTGGCCATTCGAGGCTCCTGCGCACTTTAAATGTGAATTTCCCAGGATCAACAACAACATCTTAAATATTCATTGAAAATTGATTTCTTTCATTGTTTTTATAGACATTTATCGACGCTTTTTTTATGACTTCATTCAAGGACTCGTGTTTTGTCACGCTGACACTGACATCCTCTTCTCCAGCTTGCAGTCAGCTATCCGCGATAAGGTGAACTTTGATTTGAACAGAAAGTGTCACAGGACCAACATTTGACTTCTGCTTGCCAGGACGCTGTCAGGTTGTCAGGCGCAAAATTTTCCGATAATTTTCATGATTTTCTGTTTTGTTATTTTTCGCTTTTTTTCTTTGCTCTATTTAAGATAACAACTGCAACGCGTCCTTTATGCTAGGACATTCAGTGGGCCATTTGGTCGATTGTCTCTGTTTATCATTTTATTTGGCTGAATGGACACTGTAGCTGCCAGGACTCTGCTGCGACTATGGGAAGAGTACTCCGTTTGGGGGTTGGGTCTGTCGCTACACACCTGCCAGTTTCTAGTTACTGTCCTGGATGTAACCCAGTGACGGTCACCACCCCCCTGACACCCGCTCCCAAGTAGCGTTCAATCAATTGTGTTCATGGCAGAGGTAAAGCTTCTGCTGTTGGTGGTTGGGTGGTTGGGTGGTTGTGGGTAGCTGGTTGCTTGGTTGTAGGTTGGGTGGTGTTCGTCGGTGTGGCGCTTTCAAGCGCAAAGTTTGCAACGCTTTTGACACGTTTGGCAAATATTTGAGCACGTCTAAAAGCGCGTAACGTTCGCGGGGTGTTCATATTTTGATTTTGCAGCGCAGTTGCTCCACCCCCCGTAGCACCCATCCGACCTACCTCCAGCTCCAGAACCACCCCTCCTCCTCTGCCATTCTCTAGCAGCACCTCCACCAGCCATCAGTCTGCTCTGCTCTGCTCTGCTCTGGGCTTCTTCTTTGGCCAACATAAAGTTGCGTGCCCGCGCGTGCTTTGCCCTTGTCCATGGCTTTAATTAATTTTCGCTTCCGTTAACAATTTTTATGTGCGGCTTTCAAAGGCGGACGAAGCTCCTTTGTTGTGCCACTCGCATGTGCTGATTTCGTGTTTATGCCTTCTTTAATTTGCCACTAATGCTCACAACTAGCATTTTGCTGTGCATGTATAGGTGTGTGTGTGTGTGTGTGGTGTGTGTGGTGTGTGGGCGAATATGGTTTGCCATTTATGGCACAGAGTTATTCGCCGGATACATGCGATAAGATTGGCTCAGATTGCAACCTCAATTGGCCAGGAACGAGCGTGCAACAAGTTAATTACGCAATTTCAACTGTTGTTCACCTTAATATTTATTGGGATTTTATTCGGATTATTGCTTAAACTATTTCCCCATACCAATCCCAATAGATGCTCCTCTCTCCGCCGCCGCCGCCGCCCACCAGCCTCAATACTAAATATTAAATATTTATATGTTAAGCTCTGAAAACATTCACTTGAATAGCCAAACGTTCCAGAGGCAGGACGCGTGCTTTGCAAGCGAACAAATATACAGGAGGCAAAGGATGGGAAGGATTCCCCGGGTGTGAGGTAAGCATGACTTAGAGTTACTCTATCTGTCTTATATATCTTATATATATGGAAGTCGATACGCGCCATGGAAAGTCAGCTATTATCCTGCCAGGCAGCGCTGCTTGTGCTCTGCTGTGCTTAGGCCTTTGTCACCGCTGCTGGTAGCCTCCTGATTAAATTTAAAGCAATGATTAACATCCAAGCAGTTGACTTAATACACTGCCTGCCATAAGTAATGTGTACTGCTTGCCATTTTCAAGGATGTCTTTCTGAAGAATGTAAAGTCTTGGCTCAAGGATTAGCAGTGAAGCAAAGTTAACCTGCTCATTGTCGATGCTCGCAGCTGCAGTCCTAAATTTCCTTCCTAAGGTACAGGGTATTTCAAGTAAAAGAAAAATAATGCCAAACACACAAAAATAAGCCAAAAGTCTTTTGAAGTTGCAAAGTAAAAGACGGCAACGATATAAAGTTGGCGCTTTTTGGCTTTGACGCACGTAGCTGCCGATTTGAAAGTTTGTCCTGCATCGCTTTTTCTCTCTGTGTGTGTGTGTGTGTGTGAGGATGAGTGTGTTTGGTGTGCGTGTGTGCGAGTGTGTTTGCGCGGTTGCCAAAAGCAATCGACAAGAGCAACACCAACACCAACAACAGCTCGAACAACACCAACAACAACAACACCAACAAAAGTCCTACGAGTCCTGGCGTCCTCCTCCTTTGACTCAGTCGCTTGCAGCTTTTATTAAGCTTATAAAATTTTTATTTAAGACTTTTTACTTTGAAGGAGTTGCGCGTGGCTTGGGGCCAAAAACTACACGACACTCGTGTGGCATTTATTTGAGTTTCTCTTGATAAATCATGCCCCACATTCTGGCAGCTTTGTTGCAAGCATTTAACATGCCCCAATCCCTTGTAAATTATCAAATGTTTAATTTCAAAATTTTTTTACTTTTTTTTTTTTAAACAATTTGTGACATTTCATTTGGTATACCCAAAGGGTCTGTAGCTTTTTTAATGAATTTCAAAACTATTTATATCCCTTTTATTTTGTTCCTATTCAATAATAGATGCAACAAATACACCGCTGGCCATATGAATGGACACACATCAATTCAATGCTTTTGACATGCAATTCAATAAGCCATTCGAATGCGCTTTTTGGCCGCTTTGTGGTCGGTCGCCTTTTCATATGGAGGTTTCTTTTTTTTTTTTGCATGTGTGTGTGTGTGTGTGTGTGAAAGTATCATATAATCGAATTTATATACATATACAGATATATGATCCTTGAGGGGGCGACCAGAGCAGCGACAATTTTAATATTCGCAAATCGCATTGAACAGAATTTGGCTCAGTCCTTGGCGAACTGAGGATTATTGCTGGGGTATAAACGACCCAAAGTCCTGACTCCAAGGGGACCTTTGATTCATATTTATTTATTATTTTATATATTTTTTAAAAAATTTAAATATATTTATTTTATTTTTCAGTTTTACAGGGTACCACAGTTGCAGCCACATCGGAAAATTGTGAATAAATGAAATATTTAAAAAAAATCAGTGCTGTGACATTTTGGATTTTTCGATTGAATATCAAGTCCCGAGTACGTCAAAAAATGGTCCTTTTTTTTGTTGGACAGTGTAAATACGAGTATTTACACTGGGACTCGTATACCCTGCCCCCATTGACTTTGATGACTTTGAATGTCAATTACATTTGAAATTTGAATACTTCCAATATTTAAATCACTTTTGGTAAATTCATTTTTTCAATTTACACACACAACATTTTTTTTTTTATTGATTTCTCAATTGCCTGTTTGCCACATCCTTTTGCACGCCCCCGGCCTTCTTCTTTTGAGAGATTGATCAAATTGCAAAATTTGTCGTATACGTTATAATCATGTTGATTGCATTTCACGCCCTGCATTCCAATCACCTTATTTTCGACCATAACTCATAAAAACTTATGCCAATTGCCGGAAATGTCCAAGAGGTGCGAATGACTTTTGTTTTAATGCTCCTCTGGACAACTGTCAGAGTGGGCAAACTGTGTCCGAAGGACTAAGGAATGTTGTCCATTTTCTGACTAACACTCACACGTATCTATTCAACTGACACACTCATACACACACACACATAGACATACATGTACATTTGGGCAGTGGCATGCAGAAGGTATGACACCAAAGGAAATCAATTTCCATATGCAAAAGTTTTTAGTGCACGTGCCGAGCCTTTCCCAAATCGAATTTTATCCATAAAATATTCAAATTGCGCTATATAAACGTCGCATAAACATTTTTCATACCCTGTAAACACACACAGTGACACAACGGGGTAGATTGTCCTTCCCAAAATGTCAAATAAATAATTAATTAAATATTCTTCTGGCAGGAAAGTCCTTGGGCATCTTTGGACTTAAAGGCGGGCGGTGTCTATTGGTATTTTTTAGGGCATATTAAGTGGTATTTTGTAGTCCTGTATTTTCGTCCTGTGCCACTGCTAGTGCTTGTTTGTCTTTTTGATGCAACGCAAAGGCGCACACATACAATATACATGGGGCAGGTACCTCTAATGCCGCACCTCGCATTCCCCTAAATGAACGCTTGGTGAAAGCCAAAGGAAAACTAACGGTGGCTTTTTTCCTATGTCTTCTCTGTATGTGTGTGTGTGTGGGCTTACCTTTTGCTTTCCTTACACCTAGCGCATAAATTTTTATGTTAAAACGCCAAAGCCGTAGGCGCTGCGAGTCCGTTCGATCACTTAATATGTCCCGCGGCAGAAATTCAATTTGCAGCACATCCGCAGACGTTGGGAAAAAAACTGCAAATGGTGTTGCCTTTAATGTCCAAAAAGTGCAAATGTGCCGCATGCTCCCTGCAGCTATTTCCTCTCCCAGTTCCAGTTCCTAGCCCTGCCTCTGCCCCAGCCTCAGCTTCAGATTCTGCCCCTTCCTCTTCTGTCTGCCCGAACGACTGTTGCTGCTGCCGCTGCTGCCGTCGGGTCAAAACAAAGCGGAACATTGAAAAAATTGCCATTGAGCCCTCATGGACATAAAACGTAAACGTAAACTGAACACAGAGACACACACACACACACACACACACACATAGACATTTTGGTTACTTTGTTACTGTCGCTTTTGATGGCCCAGTGAATGGCAAAGGGAACAACTCGAGTTTTGACCACCTTCATGTCCGAGAGATTGATTGAAAATTGATTTCATTATGAGCATTTGACGCATTCCAACTCACACCTCACACACACACACACACAACATACATTCAACACTTGTAATTGGATTTTTGAATATGTGCAGTCACTTCTCTCACTTTGAGCTGCGAGTCCTTCCAAATTAGTTAAGGCATTTTCTTAACGGTGTATGCAAATTTCCTTTGAGTTTCTCTGCCAACACTTGGCAAAAAAAAAAAAGAAGGACGAAAATTACAGAAACTCGAAGGAATTTTAAAAAGTAATGCTAACCAACTGCCCCTTCTCAGTAAATACCGTCGACCAGGACCGCCTTTCCCACACTTTTGTTTGCCCCTCCCCACCCCACCGCCAGTTTCCCTTTGGAATTAAGCCGCTTATGGGCAGCCGTTTCGGTGCTTTTGGCCCTTGTTTTTTAATGCGCCGCGTTCCGTTCTCCATTTCCATTTCCGTTGCCAGGAGTCCTCGAGTCCTTGGTCGAAGTATAACGTTGTTGCCATTTCACTTAAGGCTGCTGCCCAAGTGCACTTGTGCTTGCCACAAATGGCTGTTGTCAGCCCCTCGGTTGTTGCCCCACACCTTCCTATCTACGCTTCAGCCCACATCCTCTCCCTGCCCCTCTCCCTGTCCCTTGTCGATTGTCCTTCCCCTTGACTGTACCTTTTGTTGTTGATGTTTAGCATAAAAGGTGTGTACGAGCTTGGGCGACTGCCTTGGACCTCGTCTTGGGTGCTGTAAGTTTGAAGCTGTTGATATTTTGCATCAAATTTCGAGAATTTTGATGTTCGCCAGTTTGTCGAGTTGAGCGCAAGGATTCAAGGATACCGCAACGACATTCTGAGGTGTCACTCCTAGGCTTGAGGTCACCACAAAGTGCGCTGCGTACATTTGCATAATGTCCAGGACCTTTCCAAAATGCAAATGAGTACAAATTAAATGTGGCCAGAGTGCATCAGCACACACACACACACAAACATACATTTATAAATATGTATATGTGTGTGTGTGTGAATTTACGTTAATTCTGATTTAGTTTAAAATACATAACATAAATTCCAGCAGGCGACTCACAAAAACTCATTACACTCTAAAATCACTATGATATCCGCTTTGAAGCCGCGTCCGAAGCAAAAGGACGAAATAAAATGCTTCGTCCGGAAAACCGCGTTACTCAATACCGATGAGCTACCCCGCAGTTCGGAGTTGGTTTGGCGTCATGATACCTCGATGCCCCACTGCTTGATTGGCCGAGGAGTACTCAGTCACAGCAGCTCCAACAAAGGATCAGCATTCACCCACCGCGAGCGACAGCTGCTGAGTTTGGATGGCCTGCTGCCTGTGGGGGTGTTCACTTTGGAACAGCAGTTGGAGGTGTGCAAGAAGGCATTCGACATCTTATCCTCGTTTATGTCAAAGTTTTACTATCTGCTGACCTTGGAGAAAGAGAATGATGTATTGTTCTATGCTCTGCTGAGTAGTGATCCTGGAAAATATCTGTCTCTGCTGCAGCCCACGGCCTCGGACCTCGCGATCAGGATCAACAGTTACCTTATACATTCGTTCCTGCCGGGCATGTTTATAACGAGCAAGGATCGAGGCCACATTTTTGAGACCCTTAGCAATTGGCCACAACGCGGCTTGGTGCGGTACCTGAACGTGACCAATGGCGCCTACGTCCTCAGCTTGGGTGACAATGGCATCAATGGATCTGCCTTAGTCTTCTACAGGAAGTATGTAGGAGTTGTGCTCGGAGGATTCTATCCGAATGACTGCTTGCCCGTTATGCTGGACGTTGGCACGGACAACGAAGCTCTGTTAGAGGATCCCGAATATATGGGCTTACGGGAACGGCGTCTCAGTTGGCCCGAATTCGAAGCCTTCTTCGAGGAGTTCATGTTGGCCGTCCTGCGGCTGTTTGGACCACGTACGGTTATACAGACCATAGGATTCAAGGCAGAGGAGGAAAGCAAACTTGTGGCAGCCTATCACGCACGTCAATGCCTTATTGGCATGGACATGCAGGTGCTCGGAGCCTGTGGGTTGGCCGGATTGCTGAGTGCCATTCAAATAAGCGGCGACAGATTCACGGATCTAGTGATACTCTTCTACGGCAACAGTGGCTTTAACATTGGCATGGCAAAGTTGTGTACGTCCTATTTTAAAAGGAAGGGTCTCAGCCAGGAGGCGGCCAAATCACATATTTGGTTCTGCGATGAAACGGGTCTAATTGTATACGGACGATGCGATCATAGCGTCCCGGAGACTCTGAAGAGCTTTAGGCGACA
Source organism: Zaprionus lineosus (assembly GCA_035044505.1). Lineage (NCBI taxonomy): Eukaryota > Metazoa > Arthropoda > Insecta > Diptera > Drosophilidae > Zaprionus > Zaprionus lineosus. The sequence goes on from JAWNNX010000320.1 coordinate 134,964, forward strand.
ACATGTGCCCGTTGAGAGCCTTGTTGACATAATTAATGAGCTCAAACCTAATGTCCTGGTGGGCTGTAGCCTGACGCCTCGAGCCTTTACTACAGAGGTGCTCAAAGCCATGGAGGCGAACTGTAAGCAACCCATCATATACGCCATGACTCGTTCTCTGGAAATGGCTGAGTGCACCGCCAATGATGCATTTGTGTATACCAAAGGACGATGCATCTTCATTTCGGCCATTGGTCTGCCGCCCTTGAAGTATGCCAACAAATGGTATCAGCCGGCGTACTGTACAGCGAATTACATATCCGCCGGCCTCATCCTGGGAATCACACTCACCGGCATGTCCAGCATAGCGGACGAAGCGTTCATGGTAGCTGCCGAGCAGCTCTCTGCGCTGGTCTGGCCCACCGATCTCCTCAAGCGCGATGTGTATCCTCCATTATCCAAACAGCTACTCATCAACCGGAAAATAACCAATGCTATTGTCACCTTTGCCCATCACCGTGGATTGGCCATTTGGCCGGAGCCGAAAGATATCGCCGAATACATACGGAGCAGGACATTCGAGCCCGCCTATACAAATGCAATTCCGGAGACTTACTGCGCCCAAGAACAAATGATTGGCACCAGCGAGTCCATTAACTATTACAAGAAAAGGATATAGTCCTGTATTTATGAATTCAATTATTAAATATATTCCGAAATTGCATAGTTGGTGCCGCGTTGCACAGCTGTTAGTCAGAAAGTCACAGTCGGCCCTATAATTTTAGTTCCAAGCTCTACTCTGGTCCTTCCCTTCGTCTAACCTGCTGGGCACCCTGCTGGTAACCCCGCTGGTACCTCCGCTGGTAGCCCCGCTGGTAACCCCGCTGATCTCCCCGCTGATCACTCCACAGGTCACTCTGCTGGTCACCACGCTGGTCACCCCGTTGGTCACCCACTTGGTCATCCCACTGGTCACTCCTCTGGTCTATCCCCAGGCCAGTTTTTTTGTAGCCTCTCCATGGAATTCGAGTCTAGTCACAGCCTGTGGGCCAATTAGCTGCATGCAATTTCTGCATGTCAACCTGGTATGCGTGTGTGTGTGTGTGTGTGTGTGTGTGTGCTGGGACGAATGTGTGTTATTGACCTGCGGTTGGTATTCCAGTCGGAGAACTATTAAAAACAACAACAAACAATCCCAATTCCCGTCGCATTGTATAATAAATTGAAACAACCGCCGTAAAATGGCATAAAACAGCCGCAATCCAAAAGCCAGTCAAATTAAATTGCATGCATGTGAATGAGTGTTGTGTGGGTGTCAGTGTGAGTGTAAATGTGTGTGTGTGTGTGTGATCGTGTGGCTGAATATGTGCTCCATTTGGATGCCTGCCTGCCATTGACAGGTACTCCATTGGACGGCGTACTTTCCGTTTGGATTTCATTTCATTTATCAATATGCCCCATGGTGGCATGTGGCATGACCCCGAACCGCAGCTCTTGGCCATCACATGCAATTCTTTTGCGGTTAGTAGAGAAACGGAAAATTACCAAAATTCTGGCGACTACCAATTTTTTGGTTTTTACTTCATTTGGTTTCAACTTAATTAAAAGGGTATTTCACATGGACGCCAAAAATCCTGCAGACACTTCAAGGAGTCGCACATACAACATTCCGAGCTTTCTAGGTAAAATGGAAAGAAAAGGATATCCATCTTAGGATTCATCTGGATTCAGTGTATCCTCTGAGTAGATTATGATGGATACTTTCTCGGAACAAAGTATGTCCATTATAGTTTCACGGACTTGCTTTATTTGCATAGAGCTTAGATCCCAGAAAGCCTCCAAATACCCAAACGCATAATTACACGCACATAGTTTCGCACACAGATACACACACACACAGACACACACTCGCACACAGACAGTAGCAGAGACAACAGTTCAACGGCATTAGAGGCACGTTTAGTGGCATAGTAAACATTTTGTAGCCTAAACCCTTAAAGTGCCTCCTTTATAGGCGACACACATAAATACGCACTTACACGGCAATGTACTTTACCTTTGCAATGGTGTGTGTGTGTGTCTGTGTGTGTGTGTGGTCCCCAGACCCGTAGCCGTAGCCGGTACAAGAACCACACCTGCTGTACATGCTAAATATTTCTTAGGCTTAAGCTCCTGAAACAATTTACAGCTGATGCTGTTGGTTAGAGCAAAGTAACTGGAAGCCGGTTAAAGCTGGGTAACTGCCAGCCATAGGAGCGACTGGGGCATTGCAGGAACTTTAAGGACTCCCTAATGTAACTTTGATGTAATTCCCATTACAACTGCTGGAAAACTTTTGGTCGTAAAGTGAATGCTTCTACTTCCGTAGGATTTTAAAATAATAAAAAATTCATAAAAGAAAATAATGTACATAGACCCGAACTCTAGCCAGGATAGTGGCTACACACAGGACCCAAATCCCTTTTAAATAAAATAGCCAAGACAATTTTCTATTAAAGAATCTTATCACATTTATTTACTGCATTTTTCTTTTATGTTTACAACTAATGGTTTGTTTAATTGTAGGTTTTAATAATATTTTTTTTTTTATTTTTATTGTTTTTTTTTTTTTTTGTTTATTCTCTTTACGAAATATTAAGATAGCTCATGATGTGTTCTTGGGGGCAACTGTGTTCTTTAATCTTTAATTTAATTTAGTTTAATTTATTTGTAATTTTTGTTTTGTTGAGATTTTCTTTTAATAACTTTTCATATTGTATATTTGATACATATAGTTTACCATAGACAGAAAACTGTATACATACACATACACATATATGCAAATGTACTTCAAGCGAATTATTCCTTTTTTGTTTGTTTGTTTTTTTTTCTTTTATTATTTTTTTTTTTGTCTTTGTATTTAGATTTAATTATTTTTCTTGTATCGATTTGTTTTGCTTCGTAAATTAAATTTATTTTAATTTATTTTTATTTTTTATTTATTATTTATTATTTATTTTTTTCTCTCGTATGAATACTTTGTAAAACGGGGATTTTGCCTATACGCTGCGATTATTATATTACAAGGATCGTTTATCGGTTATTAAACTATTCAACTATTTCGAAATATATATATATATATATATATATATATATATATATATAGTATACATATATATAGTTCTTTATGTTTTGGGTTTATATTAGATTTGTTAATTTAGGTTGCAATTCGGTTGTTTAAGTTTTCAATAACTGACACTGCGATTTGCGATTTTCATTACGGTTCATCATCATTTGCTCAACATCATGTGATTGTCATACAAAACATTTCACATAATCCTTGAATTATTTACAATAATTGGAAACTCATATGTCTACGGAAAGCAAAGGAAATCTGTGTATTATCAAGTTACAAGCTCAGAGCAGTTAGAAATATAGCTGATAAATATATATTATATATTATGTTCATTTACATTGGTTACACTATCCGATTATCCTTACATAAAAGTAGTCTGGGATTTTTGGGGGAGGGGGGCAAGTGGATTTTGAGTCGAAGGAAACATTAAAAAATTTCATTTGCTGAGAAAATGTTTAGAAAAATATTTGTTTATTAATTAACCGATACTAAGTACGTATAAATATCTATTGTTTCTGTATATATATATATATATATATAGATATATATATATATCTGTGTATATATATAATCGGATATCGGGCCTTCGCTTTTCTTATTTCCGTGACACCAAATCGCATGGGTTTCTGTTCAGAGAAGCGTTTAGTTTTCCATATGTGATGGCAGCTTTGAGTTGGATAAATTTTCTTATCGCATGCACTTCACCAGAAGAGGGGGGCGCGGGGACGCAGGGATGGGCGACTCATGTGTATTAATATTACTTAATTCTGGGATACACACGAGATGTCCTTGAACATTTCTAAAAAGGTAGATTTGCCACACCAAAACTTACTTATTTCTATGGTTATTATTATAAAAGACTAACGGTATATGTGTTTATAAGTCTAAGTGTGTATTGGTATGTCACTGTGTGTGTGTGTGTGTGTGTGTGTGTGTGTGTGTGTGTGTGTGTGTGGCTGAGCATATTGGTCTCAATGCAGTAACTATGTGTGTACCTATCCGTGTATATATTGCTTATAGTAAACATCAGGCTAACGCGCAATCTATACAAACAACGGTCGAAGTGCCGTCAGCGTGTCCTTTTAGCCAAGAAATCTTCATCAAATAAGGCGAAAAAAAAATCAAAGTATAATCGAAATTCAATTTCCAGCGTACAGGAAATACTCAATTTATATGCCAAGACCACGGACCAAGGACTTTATTTATACATATATATATAATGTATGTGTATATATATATATGTATATACATATATATGTGTATATATATATATGTATGTATATATATATATGTTATATGCAAGTATCTTATATGCTTGTAAATGAACTTCAAATGATATCCTTACGTATTGTAAATGCTTTTGATTATAACTGAAGCGATTTGATATATGTACAAAATATTCTTAGACCTAAAGACCATAGCCATGGGATATGGGTAGACGGCTTGGACAGGGGGTGGACCGGGCTGGACCAGGTAGGACCGACTGAACGGGGCTAGACCGAGCTGGACCGGGCTGGACCGGGCTGGACCGGGCTGGACCGGGCTGGACCGGGCTGGACCGGGCTGGACCGGGCTGGACCGGGCTGGACCGGACTGGACCGGGCTGGACCGGGCTAGACCGGGCTGCACCGGGCTAGACCGGGCTGCACCGGGCTGGACCGGGCTGGACCGGGCTTGACCAGGCTTTACCGGCTCAACGAAGCTAGACCGGACTGTACCGGGGGGAGCGGGGGCTGTGCGTTTCAATTGTTGGCTATGTCCTTGAATTTTGGTTCCGTAAAATGTACGCCAGAGCTTGTATTCCGTTGTTCAAATTTGATTCACTTTAAATACAATATCTACGAACTATTTATACATAGCTAATCATATATTTATTCGTATTTATATATGTATATAACTAATGCTATAATATAATATAATTAATAAACAAATATTGCTAGTTAATATACAAATTCGTTTAAGATCTTCTCCATGGCCAAGCGACGTGTTTGGTTGCCAAAAAGGATTTCCACAATCGAAACAGAAATCGATACAAAACTTAAGATTGAAATTGTTTGAGCTCAACTTTTGTAGTTGTAGTTGTTGTTTTTGTTCATGTTCATGTTCATGTTGTTGTTGTTGTCGTTGTTGTTGTTGTTGTTGTAGTTGTTTCTGTTGCCCTTAGGCTCTATTTCGTTAGCATGTCCTTTATATCCTTGTCCTTGAACTCTGTGTAGGTGGTTGATGCACTTCGTGTAATTACGAGTTAGTTTTATTTTTTTATTATTTATTTTTTTTTTGTTTTCGCTTAGCATTAAAAGTTTTATATTTCATTGATTCTTTTGTCGACGAGATCGCAATAGATAGAAATAGAATTTGAAATAGAAATAGAGACTCTGTTCTATGTAAAAACCGTATTTTCCATTTTCATTATATGGCAGGATCCTTTTGTTAGTAACTTTTCACGTTTACTCTTCACTTGCTGCTGCTGCAACTGCTGCTTAGTTATCGCTGTCTGTCTGTCTGTCTGTATGTGTGACTGCGTGTGTGTGTGTGTGTGTGTGCTGTTTTTATTTTGTTATTATGAAAAATGTTCTAACTCAATGCCAAACGTAGAGAACTTAACATCATCGTCTATGTATAAATGAAGCAAACGCATTGAAAACATATTGAAATATTGTCTTTCAAAAGCTTAAAAATTTCAGTCTTTGTAGTTGGTTGCTCGGCTCTTGTCACTGCTCCTTCTCCATCTCCATCTTCTCTCTCTCTTTCTCTCTCTCTCTCCTTTACTTTTTTTCTCTGTATTGCTGGGTGCTTGTGCTTACTCTGGTTGTACTGCTGCAAGTAATTGAAGAGAAGAAATCACAGGTTGAAAAAAAAAAAAAACGCATTACATTTGCCATCCTCTAATTGGACTCGTCTAATGATCAGCTACGCACAACTTACTTCATCAAGCGACCTTAGAATCTAGTACACATGGCAAGGACACACACGAGAATGTACAATTGATGGCCAAAACTGGGGCGTGCACCCGCCGACAAGAACTCAAAGCTATACAAGTACTCTGAGTGTGGGGCAGCAGGTGTGGGCATGGGTGTTGGTTAGAAGAGGGGTAGAAAGGGGTGATTGTTAATTTATTGAATTCTGGTTAGGTTCAGTTAGTGGGTGCAGAGTCTACTGGGCTCTTGTCTAGACTATCATAACTCCGGTACTTACTTCTGGGTCAGACCAGGGCATCATTGCTGAAGACATCGTTGACGTGCTTGCCGTTGCTGCTGATGGGCGCTGACTTGTCCTTGAGGCCGCATTGCTGCAAGCAGGACCAATAAATGAATGAATAATACATTTTAATTAGAGACGCAAAGAAATTCAAAAATGTAACAGCAGTAGCCGCAATTTTAAATGAAATATAAAATTTAATTAAAACAATTAACGGGAAACTAATTAAACGCAGCTGCTGCCGCCTCCTCATTCCTCCTCCCCTTATGATAAATGCGATTTTAATTGGAATATTTGACGCACCTCCTGCTTGGCCTGCCACTGCTTCATGGCTGATTTGTATTTCTCGAACTCGTTGCACCAATGAGAGTAGATCTTCTGGTAGTCCTGCTTCTGGGACGGAGGTGAGCATCTGGGGATGGAACAGAAAAGATGCCACGAAAAAAGTGGAGTGAGTGGATGATGGGTCTGAGTATGGTCTGAGAATGGTCTGAGTGGTCTGAGTGGGTAAGCGGCGCGTTGGGCACAATAAATTAATGGCATATGTCCTTTGCACGGAAATTAAGCTTGCAACAAACATGCAAGAGTCAAAAGTTTCAACAAACGCGCGCAACTTTCCAAATTGCAAAGCGGATATTATGACGCCCCAAGCGGCAAATTTAATTGCCAGTTTGGACACATGAACGGGAAACGAGGTAAAACTCTCGGTACTCACCTGTGCGCATCCACAGTGACGCCGTAGCTGCAAAGGAGTGTGCCATCCAAGTAGCTATCATATCGACCGCCATCGCCCTCGTTCACCGCCAGCAACACAAGGCCGCCCTCATTGGTCTCGATGTATTTGGTGGGCGTGTAACGTACCTCGTAGCTGCAGGAGAAGATGGAGATTTCCCCAAAAAGTGGAAGATAAGAAGATTTTCCATTTACCATATACCATTTACCATTTGGAATTTTGTGTTTTCTATTTTATATTTTCTATTTTCCATTTTCTATTTTCTATTTTCTATTTTCTATTTTCTATTTTCTGTTTTCCATTTTCTATTTTCTATTTTCTGTTTTCTATTTTCTATTTTCTATTTTCTATTTTCTACTTTCTATTTTCGGTTTTCGGTTTTCAGTTTTCCGATTTCGGTTTTCTTTTCCATTTGCGCGGAAAAGTGTCTTTTTTTTTCCCGAGCGCCAAAGCAACGCATCGAAAACGCACAATAAAAATCAATATTAAGTGTGCGAAAACTTTGACTGCCGCCCCTTCGCCCTTTCTTGGGGAAATCACAAACTTTTTCCATTACAGACAGACTATTACTCGTACCGCCAGCCCCGGCACCAGCCCCAGCTCCCAGCCCCAGCTCCAAGACCCCAGAGCAAGTGCGTCCGCCATCAACCGTGGCGCGTAAACGCCAAAAAGCACACTTCGACGGCATTTTAAAGTGTCAATTTACCGGCGTATTGGCAACGCCAGCGCGACGTCAGCGTCAGCTACAGCTTTTGCCTCAGCTTCAGTAACAGCGTCAGTTCCATGGTCACCACTAAGCAAGATGAGGGAAAAGTTTCGGTTACACTTCCGATTTCATTATTTGCTTTCAATTTTCATTGGGAAGCCTCTTAAAGCGCTGCTCCGGCTGCCAGCTGCCAGCTGTCAGTTGGCAGCGAGAGGCGGGTGGCGAGAGGCGAGAGGCGGGAAGCTACAAGCTCGCAGATGCCAGCTTAGTCTCCAAGGACCGTGAGTAGTCAGTTCTTAAGTAAAATCTATGGCTTGTTGCTGACAGAAGATGATTCCGAAGAGCTTCGTTTATGCCATGAAATTTCCTGATGGAATTTCAAAAATTTGGCAGACAAACAAAAAACTTAGAGTTCCATTTTGAAAATGATCAATTAATGAAGATGACTTCTAAACCTTAAAGTCTCTTAACCCTATAAAGTCTAATGATTAGTGAATGACCCACGCTCTACTTACCGTCCCTTCTCTGTGGAGTGATGATACCAGCGTGTCTGCTTCTTCCTGAGCACATCGGGCATCTTGACGAAGCAGGAGAGATGCAGGGTCTGGCCATAGGAAGAGGTGACACGCTTACGCAGGACACTGGTGTCACATATGCCGGACGTCTCGTTGGCCACATCCTGCAGCAGGCCCAATTGATACGGGCGGCAGGCATTGACCTCCTTATCCCAGCCACAATAAGGATCCGAGACGCAGCGGAAGCAACTGTCATAGCGGCGGGCACACATGGCCAGATCGATCTGCTTGACCTGATGGTCCGTGGCCAGATAGAGGGAGCCCGTCTTCTGGCTGAGGGTCAGCTCGCGTATGGGCTCGTTGTGGGGCGATGCCTCGAATATGTCCACCAGATTGGAGTGACGTTGTCCGTAGCGCATGAACTGTACAATTTTGTAGATTTGACCGCCACTGGTGGCCACAAAGTAAACGAGGAACTCCTGGTTCAGCTTGTCGATGCGAATTCTAGAGGCGGGAGAAGGGGAAAGGAGGGAGAAAGAGAAAGATAGAGAAGGCGTTAGGATGCGGCTTGATAAATTGAATGGAGTCAGTAAAAGTCTCGCACTTGGACGTTTTTTGTGTGCAACAAATCTCAAATGCACGCGTCTTGGCCAAGTTATATTTTTTGTCATTTTGTTTTTGTTTGGATTCCTGTTTCTGTTGCAGGCACTGGAAGCACAACAGAACGTTTAACTAAAAGCATATCCTGCGGCGCAATGTTCATAAGTTCCGGCCAAGTTATTTTACAATTCTGCAGGCGGAACAGCAGCTCAAGCTGCACTCGGAATCGCAGTCGCAGTCAGAGTCAGAGTCAGAGCCAGAGTCAGAGTCAGAGTCAGAGCCAGAGTCAGAGTCAGAGTCAGAGTCAGTGAAAGAAGCCAAAGCCATGGCTGGAGAAGCTGCAGAGCAGCAAAAACATTTTAGCTGTCAGTGAGCGAGTGCTCCCAAATGTCAGCATTGGGATGTCGGTTGTCCATTGTCCGCTGTCGGCAGTTGGCAGTCGAGGGTACTGGCTGTCCTGGCTGTCCTGGTTGTCCTGGTTGTCCTGGCTGTGGCCGGCACAAGGACAGCACTGTATAAACTTGGCAAATGTCAACAAGCAATGCACACGAGTACGTGGCCGCTTGCCAGAAGCAACCAACGGCAACACCAATGGGAACGCCAGGCAGTGGCTGCTGGGGCTGGAGCTGCTGGAGCTGTAGCTCGCTAATGAATACATTTACACATCGTACTTACTTGTCCACAACCAGGCGGGTGAGGATTACATCTCGTTTGTAAAATACCGGATTGCCAAATTCATGATCGACCGCCTTGTCCATTAGCGGATGTTTGCGTATGAAATTTAACACCGAGTCCGGCAGCGTTGCGGTGTCGTTGTGGCATGTACCCGGACGTGGGTCCGGCACTTTGGAGTTCAGCACTGGCAGCCAGGCGCTGTTCGATGTTGCCTGCTCCTTGAACTTGCCTACGCGTGCACAAAGAAGCGGTAAATGGAAAAAGTATGAGCAGTAAGTCACAGTTTATAAAGTGCAGCCCTGAAAAGTATGCTACATAAATTTATGTGTGTCAGCGCTCTGCGGCTTGTGATAAATGATGTTGTGCTCGGCGACGATTTGTGGCCATGCCAGCTCTGTACTTCTGGTCATAAAGAAGCATAGTTCGAACTACTAATTACACACACACACACACACACACACACACACATACTTAAGTGAGAAGGAGAGCTTAGTTGTTGCTTAAAGTGTTTTAGTTGTATTTCCATTTATTTTTCATAATTAATTACTTTGCCGCCAGAGTACATTTTTCACACATCAACATATCAGTATGTGTGTGTGAGTGTGTGTGTGCGTGTGTTTACAAGATGCCCGCAAACTTTTCATAATGAATTTTAAGTGTATGCCAGATTTTTTACAGCCATTTACCCGTTGGCGTTGTGTCTGCCACGCTGTCTGTCTATCTGCCAGTCTTGGCAGAGCTCCATACACACAATTTTTATGGTGTTAATGAACTTTTCGGCAGAGTACTCACATACACACACACACACACACTTAAAAAAATTGCGTTGGTTGGTAAAACTTAAAATTGACATCAAAATTAAAAACACCAAAAAAGGAAAAAAGAAAAAAAGTTTTGTGTGTATTTGTAATTGAATTTAAAATATTTTCAATTTAATATTCATTTTTTTAGATGCCACAAATGATTAATTTTGAGCCATTGCGATGTGGCACGTGCAACGGAAATGAATTTTCAGATTTATAAAGAAAATCTGTCGCTCTTTCGTCGTTGCTGCTGACATGTAGAACATTTTCTACATTTTCAACTATTTGGCAGGATTGCATTTTGCATGTTAATCGGAAAAAAAGACATGCTCACGCACACACACACCAGCAGAGTCTCACGCACACTCACACACACACACACATACATACAAGTCTATACACTCAAGTGGCAGGCGGATAAAGTGCCACTCGCACTCATGTTTCTGCTTCCACTCACATTCGCACTCACACTCACACTCACACTCACACTCACACTCACACTCACACTCACACTCACACCCACACTCACACTCACACTCACACTTGCAGGGATTAAAATATGACATGCGTTGCAAGGTGCACGCCAGATTTTATGTACTACCAGCGATTTTTGCTGCATTACAAATTGTATGAGTTGCGTGCGGGAAGCAGCGCTGGGGCTTTGTGGGTCGTGGAGGGAGGGAGGGAGGGAGAGATTGGAGTTTGGGTTGGGCGTCTGAGAGGCGTTGTTAGCACCTGTCACGCATATCTTGTTACCGCTAGCCAAGCGGCACGCCATGCGAACAGCGTGCACCATTTTGTGGCAAATGTTAAAGCATTTAAAGCTGTGTCACAGCGGCGACCCTCCACTCGCAGGCACATCAATTCAATGCGCGCCATTTAACGCTAAAATGCCAAAGCTGCCTGACTCACACACACAGGCACACACACACACACACACACACACTCACACAGCACCTGCGAGTGTAATTTCTTCCGGCAGCTGCAAGCCCGTTACGTAACGAAAGATTCAGGAAGAAGTCAAACGTAGCCGCATGCACGTCCGTAAAAATGGCGCCACAGAGAATTATTGCCAATGCAATAAATCACACGCACACACAGACAAATGCACACACACAGACAAATGCACACCCACATACGAGGCATGAGACTAGGCAGACACAAGGATATTAAGGGAAACACACATACATGCACACACATGTGCATACAGATCACCCACTAACCTTCAAAGGCCGAATTGATGTCCCTTATGTCGTAGCTGCAGACCGCGGAGCCAATCAGACCATTGGTGTTGGTCGTGAAGGTTGCATAGAACTTGGAGTCATCGTTGGGCATCTTGTAGACGGACTGTATCTCGTTAAAGTAGAAGGGGAACTCGCTGGAGATGCTGCAGTTCATGCGCGCCTTCAAATATGTCGCCCAATTTTGGCTGATCATGTACTTGCCGCCTCGATCATTTTTGCAGACACGTGCCACACGCGAGTAGACGGCCTTGCCACAGTTGATGTACTCCACGGCGTGTTCCCGGAAGAAAAAGTATACGTAGTCTCCGATGTCGAAGGAGCCAACGAAATTGGGTTCTGGGTGAAGGAAGTAAAGTTTTCAAGAGGTGAGTAAATTAAAAATTAGGTAATAAATTTTTTACAGTGTATGAAAATTCTTAGTATTTATTTTAATTAATTAACTCAAAGGAAGCTTTGAGGATCTCGGGTCAAGAGGCCCCTCTTATAGCACAAAAAAATCAGAACTTACTCCACAGAACATAGGACTTAATTTAGCTATAATTTACCCGAAGGATATTAGAATTTAAAATTAAAGAAATCAAAATTTATTTTTAATAAAATTTATTTTAATTTTTAAACTTTAGAAATTATTTCTCCATTTAAGTCGAAGTTTAAATAGAATTTAAGTGGAAAGTTCAAAAAGTCATTTAAAATGTTCAGTTTAAGTTCCTTTCACAAAAGTTTGCCCCATGCAAAGGATATGCCCTGTATATCCCTATTGGAATACTCACTATCCAATAATTTGGAGTCGTATTTGACCGTCCGCTTGAAATTGGCCTCCTTTCGTCCATTGGTGAAGTTGTAGAGGTCCGAGCGGAAGATGACCGAGTCAGCTTTGGTGAACTCTGCATTGGTGCCGGCGTACTATTTGTGTGTGTGTGTGTGTGTGTGTGTGTGGAGTTTTGGGGAGTAAAAAATATAGATTAAAGGGAAGTGGATTAAACCGTGTTCCAAATGTCCTGAATCCGAGGCAATGCAGACAAATTAGCGCCAGATATTCGGGAAATTTGATTTTCCAAGCCAAAGAGAAACGCACACACTCTCAATAAACACACATACACGCATACGCATACAGTGGAAAGAGAAACACACACACACACACACACACACATACACAGGCACGCACACAATTACGCGTAAAGTGTATGCACGTGCCTTAGACCCGTTTCGCATCTACAGCCACTGACTGAGCTGTTTGTCCCAGTGTCTATGTGTGTGTGTGCCTCCACATATATATATATATATATATGTGTGTGTGTGTGTGTGTATGTGTATGCTTTACTCTAATTTAATTTCAGCTGCTTTATTGCGACTCTTTTTAAATTTCTTGCCATTTGGCCCCGCATAGCGGCGAAGAAGTTTACCCCTGCATTTTACTCGATTTCGTCCTGTCGTCCTTTCGTTTCAACGCTCCTTCGTTTCATCGCTCCTTCGTGCCTGCTTCTTTTGGCTTTACTTTACTTTTGTAATTTTATTACAATTGACATTTTTCGTATTCCTCTTCCTCTTCTGTTATTCCCCATCCCCCATTCCCTGTGTCCTTTCCCTCTCCCCATCTCTTTTCCCTATCTCCGTCCCATTTTATCCTGTTTCTTTTACTTTTCTGTTCCTTTCTCTTTGGCTTTTCTTTACGCTTTATTTTCCTTTCCGTCGGCATTGCGACTTCGGAGACCATGGAACTTACCAGCGCCGGCAAACCGAAGGGATTTCCGTTTTCCACATAGACGGCGGTTGAGTTGTCAGCAGGATCGTAGGGACACTTGCCAATGCCCAACCCAATGCCGGGCACGTACTGGGATCTGGGTAAATGTGTTAAGTTTGCCTGCGAATACGAATACGAAGAGAGCAAAGGGATACGGAGGCCCGCCCCCATTTTAAGGGCGGGCCAAAGGAAAAGCGCATTAGTTGACTTTAATTTTGGAACTCGCTGCTTCTTCTGGGAAAATGAACTTCCCAACTTGAGTGACATTTACAATTAGGCGTTGACGAGGCCAACACCGGATGGCATTTGTTTTTGCGTTCCTGGCAAGGACCCATCCTTGCCAGCTTAACCCATTCACTCATAAAGGAATACTTACATTTATGACAAAGTCCTTGGGGTTGTGGGCGTTGGTGCCGCAGACGTAGAGCCGATGCCCGTTGAAGTTCATCGGCTGTATGACTCGTATGTGATTCCGGCACTCCACCTTCTTGTTGGTCGCCAGGTAAGTTTGGGTGGTTGTTGTTGTATTGTTGGTGGTTTAATACAGAATTTAAAAAATGTTTCAAACAAACAATAACAAGTGTATGTGAGTAAGTGTGTGTGTGTGTGTGTTGTTGTTGTTGTTGTTGGGAGGCAGACAAAAATTTAAAGGCAAATGCATGAGTATCGATATTGAGTTTGGGGCATGCAACATTTCAGATTCTGATTCAGTTTTATTTGGTTATGGGTGTGTGAAGAGTGTGTATATGTGTGTGTGTGTGTGTGTGTAAATGACTTCATTGACGTACCTCTCGCTTGCCCTTGGAGACACAATTGAGTATATCAGAGCCTGTGGGCTCCAATATGAGAACATCGCGCTGCAGAGAGAAGAAAAGAAGGTGGAAAATTTTCAACTTGAAAAGATGCGAATAAAGAAAAGTTTTTTTTTGTTGTTTTTTTGTATTTATTTTCCTTCTGTTGTTAAAGTCTGAAATATCTCAGGGTTTCGCTTTTCCAAATGTGACACGCTTAACAAATATTCCAAAAGTTTATTGAATGCGTGATAAAATTTCACGCTTATCAGGGAAAGCGACGCGACAGCCAAAACAACAACCACAACAAAAGGAAAGCGCGCAACAATTGAAGATTGCTAAGAGTGTGTGTGTATTGGTGTGTGTGTGTGTGTGTGTGTTTGTTTGAGCCTGTGTATATGTGTGGGGTATTTTCAAAAAACACACACACACACACACACACACACACATACATCTTTATAAAACACGTACAATCGGGATGCCCATTTGCCAGTGCGTACCCATTGAGTAAGTATGTGTGTGTGTGTGTGTGTGTGTAGCTCCTCTTGGTCCTTTCTGTAGCGTTTGCTCTTGTTGTTGTTGTTGTTGGTATTTCACTCACGTTGAGCATTTGTTTATTTAATTCGATTTTCGTCTGCACTTGAATTTTGAACGCCAATGACAAATAAAATACCATCTAGATGGCAAATTTTAAAAGGAGCCTCGAGCATTGCTGCACGTCCTGGCCGCTGCTGAATGTGGGACTCGTTAATGTGAATTCCTTGCCAAGTCGTCAATGTGGAACTTATATAGAAATAGAAATCACAGAAATGACACACTTTACGCCATTTCTTCTTCGTAATCTGCTGCCCATGTGGACACAATATCCTGTCCAGTTCGACTAACTGTTTGCCAGCAAGGATAAGAAGCCGACAGGCGGCATTCGGTGGACGAAACGGGTTGTGTGTGTGTCGTGGAGTCGACTAAGTGCTTCGATTCAACTTGAAACGCAATTTGTGCAGAGTCCATCCAGGAGCCTCGTAGAGGAGCCTCGGAGTCAGCACAAATAATTGCTGTTGAAAGCATTTGCCGCCTCCGTTGGACGGCAAGGATAACGCAAAGACGTGGCAGGCGGCAGCAAATGGCTCTTCCAACTTGGACTTCAACTCAAAATGCAAGTGGCAAATGCGAATGCGAATGCGAATTCGAAGGAGAATGCAACTGCGACTGCGACTGCGACTGCGACTGCGACTGAGACTGCGGCTGCGGCTGCAACTGCGAATGCAATGAACTTGAAACGGAAACGGATATTGATAGTTGAAGACGAAATCATTAAAGTGCAATTGGGGAGCCTTGCTGCTTTCTTTTTCTTTTTTTTTCTTTTTTTGCTTTCAGCGGATGCAAACTGAAAGGAGGAAGGACACTAACTTTTTCGATTTCGATTCCGAATATCGTAAATCTTGAATTGCAAATTTTTTGCGGTCTTTAATTTTGTCGATAAAACTTATCGGTCTCTCGGCTCTTGGACATATTTAAGATCTGTTTGAGAAATGCTTGACAGAGTCCTTACGGGCGCATATCCTTGAGGTGTGCGCATATGAAAGGAATGCCGCAAAGTGCATGGGCGCAAAACATACCACTCGACCGTCTGCCCAGCCAGGAGTAGATGTCTCGGTATATGTGTGCATGTGTGTGCGTCTGACTCTCTATATGTTTGTATACGCATACGTATGAATGTGTGTGTGCGTATGTGTGTGTGTGTGTGTCTGTCTGAGTGTGTCAACAACTTTCTGACTGTCTGGCAAGAAACGCTCAAGTGTCTTGTATGCATGTCTAAATGTATGTGAGTTCTGTGTGTATGTGAGTGTCTTCGTATGTAAATATATATATGTATATGTATGTGTGTGTGTGCGCATTTACATGCTCTGCTTTTTTTCCTTTTACACCTGCAGCCAATTGACATTTCACTCTCGCTTTCACCTTCGGTGAAACTTTTGCTTTTGCTTTAATTTACTCACCTCGCAAATCGATTGACTGATGTTACGCAGATTCAAGCGGAAGATGCGATCCCTGGAATAGATAATGGTGAAACATATATAGCATAACTGAATACATATATATATACATATATACATATAAATACATATACAGATGTAGATGAAGATATGGTCCTGCAGGGAGATACATGTTTGTGTAAGTGACACTTGAACTAATCCCGAGCTCGTGCCGTGACACACGATAAGTTAATGCGCTGCCGCAGAAACGCAATCAACACAAAAGCGTGACATTATACCAGCTAAAAGATACACTCACACACACACACACGCAAACATATACATATACACATATACAACCATCGATTGCGGCTGAGGAGCTGTTGGTTTGTCACTCGGTGGGGCATCATTAAACAACCAACGACTCTCGAGGACGACTTTGCCTGCTGTCAAGCAATTGAAATTGTCTATTTGTTGCTCCTCGTCTGTCACTCACACACACACACACACACACACACACGCACAAAGTAGTTTAATATGGGTGTGTGCGTCTTCATGGATATTTCAGCAATCATTTCGCTGCATATGGCAGACGTCGTTGCGTTGCGCTCTTTCAGGATTTGTGCCACCTGCTCGACGCTTGGTTTATTGCAGTGCCCGGGACCGAGCTCGTGATTGATTGATTGATTGATTGATTGATATATCGATGTCGCAATATTGCGTCTGTGGCAAAAAAACAGCCTCGTAGCTTCAACAGTTGAGCAACTTTAAGCGGCACCACTATTTCTAGTGCCTCTCCAAACTTTTGATGGCCTGGGCGTTGGGTGTCAAGGGCTTAAATAAAAAGGGGCAAGCGTCGACGTTGACGTCGCTGTTGACGTCGCTGTCGACGTCGCAGTCGAAACTCTGGTGCTAAAGTGTGTTTTATGTAGTTGCCGGCAGAGTTTTAGGCGCTGCCGCTGGCCCTTAACAACTCGAAACCATTAATCTTCATTTCCAGACTAAAGCAGGGGCCACACCGCTGCCGTCGACGTCGTCGCCACTTTTACCGCTACCACCGCCACTTGCACCACCGCAGTAGCCGTCACTGATGATGCCCCGACGACCACTGCCGCCTGTGGCTGCGTAGGAAAAATGGCGCTCGAGTCAAGTGGTAATTTTGGTTACTTTGTTTGGCTGCTTTTAGGATGGTGCCGGTTGCTGTGGTGGTGGTGGCAGGGGGTGGTAGTGGCAGGGGGTTGTAGGGAATCTCCCTCTCAGACCACAACTGTTAAAATGCGGCCATGTTCAAGTTGTGGCAGACAAATGAGCAGACGCCCCGGCAGCGTTGTCAAATTGAGTCAGAGAGTTGCCCAAAGAGTCGCAACCCAGAGATGGGGCTTGACCCCGACCCCGACCTAGACCATGGGTCGGGATGGCCATAACCATACCTCACCGCAGGCCAAGACCCCGTCGAACCGCACGTCAAGCATTAATTCATAATTATGTATGCCAGCAGCGTTTGTTGCCAACAACTCTCGGCAGTTGGACGCAGAGCGTCCAAAAATGAAATATGCACTACCAAATGCGTTGAGGCTTTCAAGTAGCTCCTGGTTTCTAGTTCCGTTCTGTTGCTCCCGCCCCCGCTCTCCCCCCCGCTTGGCTGGGAAGTTCACGCAGTCAGTCAGACCGGAAGTTTGTAATTATCGCTTAGCGCTGAGGCACATTAAAGTGGTTACAAAAGGAAGGAGCTAGAGGGGCGGGGGTAAGGGGGATTTGTGCTTCGAGAACTTTGCCCACACAGTTGGTCCCATGTTTATGCAGTTATAAATCCTGCACTTATCCTGAAAACTCCTTTTTATCTTCGCTACGCCGTGTTCATATACTTACATGGCGCCAACGTAAAGCGCATTGTTGCGCTCATCCATGTAAAAGGTTTTGTAGTGCAACGGACCGCAGCTGAAGTCCCGCACGTGTTCTGAAAGAGAGAGAGAGAGAGATGAATACAGGATGTATTTGTAGGGAGCGGAGTCTTAGCGAACTCCCAACTACAGTTAATTAAAGCTTATTCATCTATTAAACTGTCAGCGGCAGCGCGTCGCAGGCGTACAAAAAACTAATTAAACTATTATAATTTAGCGCACAAAGTTAATTTATGGGACCTCAAAACAAAGAAAGACTCACACACACACACACACACATATCGGGAGACACATAGTCACATACACGGACTAAGTAAACAAGCAAGCAACAGAGCATGTCCTGGCAGATTCTTGTGACAGCAACTGCGGCCATGATGTCACGTACTCGGAAACGTCACGTGCATCGCGGATACCCGTACGTATGTGTGAGTGTATGTGTGTGTGAGTTGTGTCTGTGTATAGGTAACACTGGCACTGTCAATGCCATTAGTAGCAAAGATTGAGGCATTTAGCCCAAAACAGTAACCGAAAAAAGTAAAACAAAATTTAAGGACATTAAGTTGTCAACTAATTTGACGCAATTAGTAGGCAGCCAAGGAGCTGGAAGAGTCCTCCCCTGGGAATGGGGGGGTTGCGAAGTGAAGTTGAAAATTGAAGGATGGAGGAGGGAAGACTACATCTTTCAGAAGTATCAACTTTTATTTCGTTTAGGCAAATCCTTTGATGGCAGCGCTAAGAGTCAATTTGTGTTGTCCTCCCATCGATGTCGCTCGCTGAATGGCCCAACTCATCCTTCGTAGCCATAAAAAAAAGCACAACAACATCAACAACAACAGCAACAATAGAAATGAAAAACATTGTCATTAAAATAAGCAAAGCCTCAGACACTGCGAGTCCTTACTTATTTGCATAATAATATGTACATAATGAATAATAAGTGAGTATCTCGGCGAAGTATTGCCGGAGATCCTGTACCTCGTCCTATTCTTAGGGGGTCAGGGCAATAGAGAGCCAACTGATGGGATGACCCTTATGCAAATAAGGCATTGTCATGGTCATGGCTTTGGCTTCAAATGACACCCACCAGTCTCCCCGCCACTCTATTCACCCACCGTTGGCCCCATTAATTGTTTCCGTGAAAAATGAGAATCCTTTGTAAGGTTCGACATACCGTAACAAAGTTGGCTTTTTAAAGGCAAGACTAGGCTTGATGTTAGTTGTTGCTTTATGATCCAGATAAACAGTCTGTATTTCTTAGTCAATTTATATTTCAAAATTAACTCATTTCAAAATGTCCTTAAGTCAATTGTTTCTTGGTCTTAGCCGCAGTGTGGGGTATGGCTCTCTCTTTGACAGATTCCAACAGGGCAATAGCTCCACTCAGTTTTCCAACATACTCAAACGTCATTGGAAGCCAGGTATTCTTAAATACGATGTACGAGAGGTCCTGGATGCAAGACATAATAAGGTAAGCTGTGCAGCTCTCCTTTTTTTTCTTCAAGGAGTAAGCTTCTATCGGGGTCTTTTCTAGGGTCTTGGCTTTACAATCGAGGAACGCCAAAAATTAAATGTAATCGGCCTTTTTCCGTTTGCCCAGCAAACGATTAAGCATCAGGTAGAGTCAGCGATGTCCTTGCTCAAAGCGGAAAAGACTCCTTTCGCCCGGTACTGCTATATGAGATCCTTGCGACATAAAAATGAACGTCTTTACTATCGCCTCCTTGTGGATAATATCGAAGAAATACTGCCTATTTTGTATACGCCTACAGTGGGCACAGCCTGCCAGAATTTTGACAAGGTGTTTAACAATTCCATGGGAATCTATATAACCAGACATGATCAAGGCCACATGGTCGAGCTTCTTAAAAACTGGCCCATCAGGGACATTCGCGCCGTGTGCGTCACCGATGGAGAGCGCATCCTTGGATTGGGTGATCTCGGTGCAAATGGCATGGGGATAGTAATAGGGAAGTTGGACTTGTACACGGGATTAGCAAATATACCGCCGGAATATCTACTGCCGGTCACCCTGGACATGGGCACCAACAACAAGCAGCTCCTTAAGGATCCCAACTACATAGGCGTGCGGGAGCCACGGTTGAGAGGCGACGAATACGACTGCTTGGTGCAGGAGTTCATTGATGCAGTTGTTAAATGTTTTGGTCACACGACCCTAATTCATTTCGAGGACTTTGCCACGCCCAACGCCTTTAAATTCATCAAAAAGTACCAGAAGGACTACTGCTACCTAAACGACGATATTCAAGGCACTGCAGCCGTTGGCCTGGCGGGCTTCTTCAGCGTGGAGCGCGTCACAAAGAAACCACTCGAAGAGCACGTTATCCTCTTCGTCGGAGCAGGCAGTGCAGGCGTTGGCATCGCTTCGTTAGTCGTCAAGGAGCTCATGAATCGAGGATTGAGCGAGAAGGAGGCAGTGAAAAATATCTACATTACCAATGCTGATGGATTGATAACCAAATCCTCTAAAATAGAATTGGATGATGTGAAACCTTTTATAAAGGATTGTCCACCCGAAAATAATCTCGAGAATATAGTTACGGACAAGAAGCCATCGATCCTGCTTGGAGCCACTGCCACTGGTGGAATTTTCACTGAGGCCATACTTCGTTCAATGGCCGCAAATCACGAGAGACCCGCAATCTTTGCCTGCTCCAATCCCACCAACAAGGCAGAATGCACTGCTGAACAGGCCTACAATTTCACCGATGTAAGTAGCGCCATGTTCAATAAGGACCTCATCTAAAAAGTTTCCTCGCATTGCAGGGTCGTGCTCTGTATAGTGCTGGTTCTCCGTTTCCGCCGGTTGTGATCAATGGCAAGCGACTTGTGCCTGGACAGGTGAACAATGCATTCGCCTTCCCAGGATTGGCATTGGCTGCAATCGTCGCTAAGCCCATTTATATACCCGACGAGGTATTTTTGGAAATGGCCAAGGCGATTTCGAAATATGTCCTTATCGAAGATCCGAAAAGTGAAAAACTTTTTCCCATAGTCAAGGAGGCTCCCAAGTTGTCCCTACACATAGCCGTCGGGATCGTTACCTATTTAATCGAGGAAGGCTTGGCCCGCATCTATCCGGAGCCGGAAAACATTAAGTCCCTTGTGGAAAGCTATAAGTATCGTGCGGACTACACTTCGTCCTTCTCACCAATTTGGAAATACCCCCCGTCGAATTGTAAGTAAATAAATAAATTTCAAGTGTTTTAGCAAAAAATGTTTCAAAAATAAATTTTATATTTTATTAATGAAAATACATTAATTTAACAGAAGCAAGTTTAATAGGTAGCATGTCCTGTTAGGACTGCCAAGATGTCCTGTTAAGTATCTCTTAACTGATTTTAGAGCTTGATTTTCAATGGCCTGCAGACCTCCTCCCTGATTTGCCATAAAAGCTGCTAATGATCAACACTCAAACACTTTCCCCTCAAGGATAATGCTGCACTTAAGGAAAAACAGAGCATGACGCAACATAATTACATGTTATGCTGACAGTTTTCCATGTGAGTAGATAAAATCCGAGGAACTAGAGGCAAGTCCTTTTGTGATAACTTTAACGGTTAGTAGATAAAAAGGTGGAGGGACATGACAGGACAACACACACACACACACAGCACACAAAACACCATGGAAGACGCAGAACAACAACAAACAAACGGCCACAAATGGTTGATGGCTACAGAATGTGGCACATTGGGGCAACAACAACAGCAACTGCAACAACAAAAACAACAACAACAACAACAACAGCAACAAAGCCAACAAAGGGAAACCCAAATAGCGGCATGAAAATGTTGAGCATTTTAACGTCATTATTGTCTGTCAGCGGCGACATTGACATATGCACACCCGAGCCTGAGTATGTGTGTTTGTATATATAGATGTGTGTGTGTGTGTGTGTGAGTTGCTGCTTTGCATATAAAATAAGACGAAATGTGTGCTCACCAAAAATGTCAATCAATTTTTTAAACGCTCTGCGTACATATATTTGTTTTGCAAGTCTTTGGCTCCTTTTCCCATTGTGTGTGTGTGTGTGTGTGTGTGTGTGTATATGTGTGTGTGTGCAAAGGGACATGCATGCATTAAAAAGCAATTGGTGTTAAAGGAGCAGTCACGTTGTCTGACTGTCTATCAGCCTGGCATGTGGCTTCTGCCTCTCCCAGACGAGAAGAGTCCCTACGTTCGCTACCAACTGGTGTGAATAAGGCACACACACACACACACACACACACACAGAGTATACGTTAATATGTGCAAAGGAGGAGTCGACTGTTCGATACGTTAAAGGAGCAAAAGGAGCAAAAGGAAAGGAAAAAAATGTAAAATCATTTTCTTCAACTGACAGCTGTCAAAATATTTGCTCTCTGTCAACGTGCGTTGCTGCGTCTTCGATTTTCCATCTATCTGATTGTGTGTGCGTATGTGTGTGTGTGTGTGTGTGTGTGTGTTTGTTTGTTAAATGTGTATATATATATGTGTAGGTGTGTGTTTGTGTCAGTGTGTCCCAACAAATTTCGTTTTAATATTCATTACTTCACACTGTAATACCCGAAGGTTATCATTGACCAGAGACCCGGCTGAGTCCCATTTGCTTCGCAGGCAACCATTTGACCTTTCCCATCCAAACCAACGATACTGCCCCTCTCCCTCTCTCTACCTCTTCAGCCATTCCATCACCATGCCGCCTACAATTCGATTTTAAAAGACAGCATTGGATGGTTGGGCGGGGGAGTGTCCATCTGCCTAAGGCTTAGCATAAAAAAAAAGGAACTTGCGCAAAGTCAAAAATTGGATAAAAATGCAAATCAAATACAGCAGAGACCCTACAAGTGGTTATGTCCCCACCTCTCTCCTAACCACACCCCCTTTTATCTATCTATCCCTTCTTCCTGCGGCTAACGACTCCAACTCGCTGGGCCTCCCCTCTCTGGCATTAGGACTCGCTGTCTTCAGTCCCCTTGGCTTATAGAATTTAATTGCCTATTAAAAGTGTGCGATTCCTTCAGCCGCTGGGGGGGAATCCAGTCGAAAATTTTAAAATCTCGCGCAGCTGCTGGGAGCAGGATGGCTGAGGGCCATCTTCTGGAGGTTATATGATGCGTCAGCATATAAATAAGACAACGGCAAAGTGGGTCGAGTGCAGTCAAGTGACGTGCTCTCAAATCAAAGCTTGCAACACAACAACAACAACAACAACAAGAACAACAACAACAACTAATAAAATAGGCAACAGTTGATTCTGAATACGAAGCGCATTTGAGAGGGGCACTTGAGGGAGATCCTGTGCAGGCATGTCCTGTGCATCAGAATGATTGCTTTTCGTATGCAAAATCACTAATTCAGTCAAGTGACATAAACTGAACGTCCAGAGCTTCAGGACGAAACTAGGCCACCCGTTTATTATGCTAATGTCCTATGAGTCCTGTACAGGAGAGAAACAATTGCAGAACTAATTGTGAGGATACATCAAAGACATGCAATGCGTGCACTCATCATATCAGAGTTAGTAGGTCACCTAATGGGGGAGGGGCAGGGCACAGCCGCGGGGCGATGGGCGGTGGGTGATGGGTCGAAGGACAAAGTGAACCTTGACTGTGTACGGCCGATAAGTAGCGTCAATAAACACAAAGGCTGCCACTCGGCCAAGGCCCTGGCCGAGCACTTCATCTTTTTGAAGATTTTCATTTATCTGCCGGCAAGCGTTGCCACAAAGATAACGCACACTCCCACCACCCCACCGCACTCACACACACACATACACAAAGCAGTGGTTGAGGGTGAAAAAAAATGGAAATAAAAAAAATGTTAAGAAAAAAATATAATGCCGCACTTAAATCCATTTAAGCGAATATTTCAAGCATTAAATTTGCGTTCACGTTACGTATACTTAACTTCCAACAGCAACGGCCGTTCAAGGACGTGGAACGAAACGGTATGGGCTATGCGGCATGCGGCATGCGGCAGGTGGCAGGCGGCAGGCAGCAGGCAGCAGGCAGCAGGCAGCAGGTAAAAATTGCCAGTGAGCTTAGGAAAAATGCTTGGATATTTTTCTTTTCGCTTTTCTTTTTTGGGGCACAGAAAACGTATTTGCATCATTTGTTTTAGTCTTGGAGACGCCGCTGCCTCGGATCCTCGCTCGGCAACTGCTCACACCTTGTGCTCTGCATATGGACAATGCATTTGCCTTAGACTAAAATCGCTTTTCCACTGAATGTGTGTGTGTGTGTGCGACAAGCACTCCTATTCCTTCCATTCACTTAACCAATGGCCAAGAAGCAGACGCAGTCATGCGTTCAACACCCTCATCCCAGGCCACCGACGTCCTGGCCAGCATTTCAGATCCTTGCTGTTTCCTTTCATTGTTGTATTTTGTGGCCATGTAAATGACTCACTGCCCCCTATCCCCCACTGCCATTCTCTTTCCGCTGCCACTTTGCATACTTCTGTTGTTTCTCCACAGTGGAAAATATTCTTATCTTCGCTTTGCATGCCACACACTCTGCCTTGGGTTTTCCCGCTTTTCCCGCCTTTCCCGCTTTTTCCACTTTTTCCGATTTTTTCCTGCTGTTCCCGCTTGCCCGTTTCTGCCAGACGCACTGAGTCAGCACTTAATTTTTATTTGATTTTACTTCACTTTGTGGCATCTTGGTTGCGGCTGCTTGGCTCTCGCCTGACGAGTGCCTCATTTTTTATGGCGTTAATTTTACAATGATTGAGCTTCGAAACTTCACTGCCAACAACTTGCAACACTGCGTAAGCCACCCACCCACGCCACCGAACCACATTTTTCCAGTGGCTACCAAAATTCACAAGCAAATGAACAACGGCGCCCAGCTAATGGTTCAGAATGACGGCTGTGGCAGCATCAACTTTGGTTAGACAAATGCCACTGTGGCATGAGGCACAAAGCGCCAAAGGACAACAGCCCGCAATTACTCTATGAACGTCTCCTCGGAAAATCATATGATGACACTTCCGTGGAACAGCAGTTGCTGCTGGCAACGTCAGGTGTTGACAGATTCCAAAGGTACCGAAGGCAACGGAAGCCGGGGAATTCCCAACGCCCTCAGCGCGCAGCCAGCGAATTCCTTCGAGCCATTGGTGTGCGTGTCCTTGCCTTCATTATTCTCTCGGACCTTGTCTTCCTGTGCCGCGCTGCTACCAATGCTGCACGGCAAGAAAATGTTGCAAATACATAAATATATATTTTCATATGTGTGCATGTCCTTTGACTCCTCCTTTGGTTAACCTGAAGCTCAGTTCCCTCGCTGTGTTTCTCTCAGTGCATATTAAATTCAAAGATTTTAAACAGTTACTGTTGCCTTGTGCTATCCTGGCTGTGTGTGTGTCTATCTGGATCGCATTTAAAGTGCATTACTTGGCTCCTTCCTTTAAGCTTGCCCTTGGTGGCCATGCATCAGGCTTATCGCTTGAGCGGCACAAGAAACTGTCGTTCGGATCTCGGACCATTTACCAAAGTCACTTACGGGCTTGGCTGTGCGGCGAGGGCGGGGGCGAGGGCGTGGCAATGGTGGCATAAAGAATTGCGTGTATTGGCATATGTGCATGTGTTCAATATTTAACAGCTTCCGGCTGAGTGCGTCCTGGCCGTATGCAAAGATCCTGAGCTGTAAGCGCCAACTGCCTGTTGGTTTAAAATTTAGATTCGCCTTTGACTGGCTTGTTCATGGCTTTCTGTGAGTACATCAGCTAAAATCGTGTGATGGTGTGGTTAGCTGTGTTTGGGTGTTTGGGTGTCTGTGTGAGTGTGTGTGTGTGTGTGTGTGCTACTACTATTGCCTTCTCTTTTGCTCTCACCAACTCCGTTTTGCAGTTTGACTTGCTCCTTTGCTCCTCCGCCCAACAAAATGCTGTACAAATAGCGCAGTGTAAAAATCCAGCTAGGTAAACGGACGGCCAGGATACTGACGTGCAAGGAGTAAGCTCCTGGCATTTGTGCTGAGCACGTTCGTACCTTATATGGGATTTAGTTTTAGACTTCATTTTACTGCGCTGCGCTTTTGGTTTCATTTTCCCGCTGCTCCTTCTTTATGCCGTTTTATGATGGCCGCAAAACCCATGCTGTAAAAAGCAGCGCCAAGTCGAGCGACACCGCAGACACCCAGCGAAACCGTGCAACAAAGAGGGGTGGGGGGCAGAGAAAGAGGGGGTATGTGATGGGAAGAGGCAAAGAATGCGGGATACTGGGTGATGGGACGATGGGATGAAGAGGGGAGGGGTGGAGAATTGTACACATGCTGAAATAAAGCCATAGACAAGCAGTCCGCCTGTCAGTACTTGAACCAAATACACATACACACACACTCACAGACACACACACACACACAGACACACACACACACACAGACACACACACACACACAGACACACACACACACACAGACACACACACACACACATACCTTTTCACATGCATTTAGATATAGTTCATATAATGCACAACAGGCTGTGGCAAAGCCAGAGGCAGCGACTAAGATGAAGTGATATGGAGAATGGAAGATAGGAAAAGAGAGGAAGAGGAAAGAAAGAGAGCTGAAGAAAGGTAGAGAGAGAAATAGAGTGGGAAAGAGAAAGAGAAAGAGAGAGAGGGAGAGGGAGAGGAAGACATAGAAATGAAGACAATTCCGTAATCTAAAAACACAAACGTGCAATTCTGCTGTTGTTAGCAAGTGTGTGAGTGTGTGTGGGTTTGTGTGGGTGTGTGTGGGTATGTGTGGGTATGTGTGGGTGTGTGTGTTGTGAACACTCAACATGAAACAGCGTGGGAATATATTACAAGTTGGCCGCCGCCATTACCAGAAGTGTGTCAGTGGCCTGTGGGTTGGCAAGGGAGATAAGGGGGAGGGCCAATGGCAAGCTTCAACCTTAAAGGATGAGCTTAATATTTAAACAGAGCTCATATCCTTGGCATATCCCTACTGTTCTGCTCATTTGGCTTTCATCACAGATCACAATGTGCATCTGGGAAATTGAACGGATTCTGGACAAGTCAGTCCAAGTCCAGTCAATTAGGAGAACACGGCCAAAGGGGACGGAGACGGAGAGTGAGTGAGAGAAAGAGCGAAAAAAAGAAGAGGGAAAGGGAGAGAGAAAGTGACTGCATTGGCCATAAGCCTCGTTGGCCAGCTGAAACTCAAATCAAGTCAAGAGTGGAACGTGCACAACTTTAAGGCCAATTGCAGTTGGCCAAACAAAAAGCAAACTACATAATTCAGCAGAAAATTCCATGTCTTCATCTTCTGGTGAATGTGTACACAGCCATGACTGTATAGGTGAGTATGTGTGTGTGTGTGTTTGAGTGTTTGAAGTAAGTGTGCAACTGCAGAAGGAAACATTAGCAAGTCTAGACACCTACGTCATGCGTCATGGCAGCCCAAAAACGTGAGCAGGAAGAGCGTTCATGTAAAAAGAAAGCTAAAAATTGAGACGTCAAGCAGACGAGGACGTGGCCTGACAGCCGGACGGGGCGACGCAGGGACGGATAGACGAATAAGGCGGATGGTTGGTGAGGCGAATGGCCGACCATAAGACCAAGGCCACGAAGCCCTCCTCAAAGCCAAAGCAGGCTCCAAGCTGCAGGCTACAAGCTGCAGGCAAGGCGGCTGCAGGTGGCACGGACGCAGTCAAATGCCAAATGGCAAATGCATTGCGCCCAATTTCTTCCTCTTGGAGTCAGGGGAGTCATGAAGTCAGGATGGGGTGGGGAGAGGGGAGGGAGCCTGTGGATGGAATGCCAACCCAAGCATCATTCGACTTCCGCCTTCCGCGTTGCTCCTTGCGCTCTGGCATCCCGCCGCTCGTTTGAACTCTTGGCTTGTTTAATATGCTGAAAAATACGCGTCCCGACATCCGGGTGGATTCTTGTGCTGCGCTTTTTGCACCCGAATTCCTGTGCAGGCAGTCGATGGCTCCTCCTGCTCGTCCTGGGCTGCCTTTTGCTCTGATCTTTGACACATGTAAGTAGAATGTCGGCTCAGACATGCATGCGGGTAGTAGTTGTCACTTCTCGCCTACCACCACTTGCATATTGCCGCATCTATGGGCCTGCTTGCAACTAAAGTTGCCACACTTTGTTGCAGCTTCAAGTTTAAAGCTCGCATCGCGGCAATTTTAATTATATTCCTTAATTGGAATTCAATATCAAACCACATCGTGTGTAAAGGCGAAATTTAAATAAATCCATGACCATGCCCATTATTGTGGGTGTCGCGGTATGTGTGTGTGTGTGTGTGGGTGTGGTGTGGTGTTGTGTGGAGGTTTGTGGCATTGAAAATTCATAGAAACTCAGGCATGATAAAAATTTTCCAATTACCGATTTTACATATTTCAAAGCGCGGGCATAAATATTTATGGCGAAAATTTATGAAAACTAAACGTGTGCAAAGATACGCCCGCAGAATGCACGGTGGAGTGAGAGGGGAATAGTGTGAGAGAGAGAGAGAGAAGGAATGGGAAAATTCTAGCGTACTTGTGAATTCACCCACACACCCCCACACACACACACACACACACGTGCTCTTGTACATAGTTGAATACATGCATAAACACTAGTGAACACGTGCATATAAATTTGCTTACATACATTACACTGTGTACACTGAGAGAAAAAGTTAAGTTGCTTTTGGAAAATTAGTGATTTTTTCTTTTGCTTTGCGTTTCATTTTTCCATTTATCTTTGTTTCTTTTTCCACATTTTCTCTAAATTCTATTACTCGATTCCCCATCCGCTGAGACACCTTCTACACCTTCTACACCTTCTACACCTTCTACACCTTCTACACCTTCTACACCTTCTACACCTTCTACACCTTCTACACCTTCTACACCTTCTACACCATCTACATATTCTTCTCTTCCTTTTGTGGTCTACGTTTATCGACTTTTCCATACTCCTGCTCTCCCCTGCCTTCTATCGTCTTCCCTCTTTTGCACCCAATTCCTCCACTTTACCTGCAAGTCGTGTCCACTTGATTAGCTTTACTTCCCAGCACCTCTCAATCTTTATCTCCATTTCCTTCAGTCCACCCTTCGATGTGCCTTCGCTCTGCCTTCGCTCTGCCTTTGCTCTGCCTTTGCTCTGCCTTTGCTCTGCCTTTGCTCTGCCTTTGCTCTGCCTTCGCTCTGCCTTCGGTCTGCCTTCAACCTCGCATTTTCTCTCAGTGTATGCAAATATTAAAGCTTCATGCGCTGCATAGATTTGAGCACTACTTGCGGAGCCCAGAAAAACAAATACGAAATAAAGCGTGGCTGTGGCACGCAGACAACGGCAGCGCACGTTGCAAGTTACCTGCTGCAGCTGCCTCCTGCATATTTTTGAGGTGATTTGAATTTTTAAGAGGATCGTAAATATGACCCTTTTTCCACTGTTTCTGTTTCCGTTTCTGTTTCAGCTTCCGTTTCTATTTCTATTTCCATTTCTATTTCCATTTCTGTTTCTGTTTTTGTTTCTGTGTCTGTTGCTGTTGCTGTTTTTGTTGCTGTTGCAGCATCCCTCGGGTTATATGTCACCGAAACGCTTGCCATGCGACTATCATTTGGGGGCACAGCTTGTGGCGCGTTGGCCCTGATTGCGGCAGCTGCATGCTTTGGCCGTAAACCATGCTACGCTTACGCTTGCTTAGCTGGCAAATGGCGTTGCAAGGGATTACCGTACCGTGCAACACTTTCACTCCGACACCCACTGGAAAATTCACTGCTCTCCTTCTGCAGCCGTTGACTAACTGAAAAACCTCTGACATTGACATAATGCACCGTCCATTGGGGGCGCTGGCCCCATTTTTTTCGCATAGTTTTTCTCTCTTTTTTTTCATAGTTTTTTTCCTTTCTTTTCCTTTTGTTGGGTGGCAGTTGCGCGGGTGGAGTGTTGCAAGAACCGCCTACATGAAATGACTTTTTAATTGTTGCAACGACCCTCGCACTTTACGTTGATTTCCCAATGCTTACCCTCACTTTCATGCACACATGCCTACAACCACACACACACACAGACATGAGTATAGACTGCCGCAATTGCCAGCAATTTGTTTGGCGGTACTAAACAAGTCGCCCCCCGTCCCCCTGTCCCCCTCCTGCGGCAGCCTATCCACGCACTTGGCTGCGTTGCAAGCGCTAATTAATCTTCGCTGCCAGTGCTGCCAGGTGATATGAAGTGCTCGCCGTGGGCAACACAGCCGCACCCACACCCACCCCCCACCCATACTCTCACTTTAACCCTCAGCCGTGCCCGCGCCTCCAGACCGCTACCTCTCTGCCGCGGTGGCTCGTGTGGCAGCATTGTGGCAGCTTATTTCCGTCATTAATTAAATTACGCAAAAATGTTCAAAAGCCCATAAATCAGTCGGCGTCATTTGGAGCTCGGGGACTCGCGGCTCGGGGATCGGGGATCGGCACTCGGAACTCGGAACTTGGGACTTGGGAATCGGGTATCTAGACGAAAGGCTAGAAAGGTGAGCGGTACAAACTGATGGCTTGGGCAAGATGTTTGGTTTTTTAGTGCCCTTGCGGGACGACTATAAATATTTATGTTCCCCGACTCAAGCAGTTCAAGTTGAAGCCCCTGCACCGCCTTCAGCCCCGCTGCCACTCCCCCGCGGTCATAGGCCAACAGATAAACTCATTTAAATGTTAATGCAGCGCGGCAAAAGTTTACGTTGCACGCTTTTTATTTGCCATTTCCTTCCATCGAACGAACATCAAGGGTGCGACGCAGATTGGCCATGGTTCGGGGTGGAATTGGGGTTGCACCACATCCATAACTATATCCACACCCCCATCCATATCCATAGCCATATCCATATCCATATCCGTGTCTACGGCCATTCGACTGCTGCCCGCCTTGGACCAACATGTTACATAGTTTAATAACTGCAACAATGTGTTTAACCCCTGAGGGTTGTGGGTGCAGGATATGGAGGATATGCAGGATATGCAGGGTGGGTGAAGGGGGGTGCGCTGCTCTGTGCCACGGTCTGCATGTTAATTAAGTGGAAAAATATCTGCGCTGGCTTTCAATTTATTTGGGAGGCAGCAGCTACCCGCGTGGCAGGACTGCTGCACAGTCATAAATAATTGAATAAGGACGAAAGTTTTGTGAAATCATAATTATATATAGACAGATGTCTGCCGCGACTGTCTAGGATGTCACTTATGCCGCTCGGCAGCTCCGTCAAAAGTTCGACGACATTTTTCAAAAACAGAAACAACAAGGACAAGCGAATTTAAATTGTCCTTGAGTTGTTGGGAGGGAGAAAAACAATTTGATTTTCAAATTCTTTTGAAATATTTTTTTTTTTTTTTTTTGTAAACTTTGAAGTGTTTTAATGGGATTTTTGTTGTTTGGAAAATAATCTGAAATTGTGTTTCAAATAGGATTTTATATAATCTTTTAAGGGGATGTTCTCATGCGGTGACAGTATTTAAAGTTGTCAAATGTCCTTTTGAGTTCGCCCAAAGTGAGAGCTAAGTAGATGGAGAACAGTGAAAACTCATAATCAACAGACTGAACTGAGCAGCAAGGTCTGTTTATTAATGTATTGGTATGTGTGTGTGTGTATTGTAAATGGTCGCCCGAAATGTCTATTGGGTTACTGTCCACCTGGTCCTGGGGCAGGCTATGTCTTTGTCTTATTAGTCGCATAGAGTCCTCCCTTATAAATGAGCTGTAGCTGTGCTCATTTTCCGGACCATTGACCTTCGCCCCAAACTACCACCTACCTCCCCCGAAAGGGGAGGGGGAGGCAGCCTGTGCCACCCTCTGTGAACAACACCCAGAACCACCCATCGCCACCTGCAACTTGTTCCCGTTATTTGTTTATAACACATTTGCGCATCATAATAATAACCCACATTGGCGAGGCGCAGGCACATGGCGAAGGATATTCGTGATGGAGCTGTAAGCCATTAACCTGTTAATGTTGCAATTATGCGGCAGGAATGATGTTGCCGTTTGTTAGGGGTTTCCGCTTTTTCCGTCTCTCCCGTCTCTCCCGTCTCTCCCGTCTCTCCCGTCTCTCCCGTCTCTCCCGTCTTTCCCGTCCCTCCCGTCTTTCCGGTCTTTCCCGCTTGCCCGCCTTTTTCGCTTCCCCGCCGTTCCCCCTTTTCCCCTTTCCATTTTTCTACATTTTCACTTTTCCATTTTCACGCTTTGCGTTTGCCAAAATGATGAGCCGAGGAAAACTGCCATAAATAAGGCACATTATTAAAGTTGCAAAACTGCAAACACTGTA
This sequence comes from Zaprionus lineosus, assembly GCA_035044505.1. Lineage (NCBI taxonomy): Eukaryota > Metazoa > Arthropoda > Insecta > Diptera > Drosophilidae > Zaprionus > Zaprionus lineosus. Next base: position 167,202 of record JAWNNX010000320.1, read on the forward strand.
TACTGATAGCCAGGACGACGTCCTGGATACAAAGTAACTCAGTAAGGTTCTCTACATGTGTATGCGTGTGTGTGTGTGTGTGTGTGTGTGTGTATGTGTGCCTCATACAATGCAGAGCAAACAAGCTGGCAACATAAACACAAAGTGCACAAAGTGTAAGCAGCAGCAGCACCGGCAATTTTAATTACCCACATTGTAGTCGCAGGTCCTTGAATGTAAATAGAGTTAAAAGTTCGTTCAAAAGGATAACAGTTTCTCTGCAGATGTACTACATGGATGCTACATGGTGTATAAGTGTGTGTGTGTGTGTGTGCCGTAGTACGTTCTTCATTTGATGAAGAAGTCCTTAACTAATTACAGCAATTGCCTGATGGCAGTAAGCAAATAACATTACCGATTTACAAGGACTTAGACTTTTCACTCACAGCAGGGATGAATGGAATAAAAAGGTGAATAAATGCCAGTGCGTGCATGACGAGCCTTTGTGTGTCCTGGCAGACAGCTGCATTGCGTTGCTCCTTGGTCAACTGTCCCCTGAACATTGCATGACGTCTGATTTATTTCATGCGCATCGTAAAAATCATAAAAAAAAAAAAATAATCATAAATGTGGGAGGGAGGGAGAGGGGGACATAAGTTTCAGGACTCACACTTCAGGGGTTTCAGGACGGTAGGTGTGTCGGCAAATGATTTTCTTGAGGCGCCTTATTTATAATAATATTAGGACTTTTTATACGTTTCTTAGGGCCTGTCCTTTGCCCACACGTCCATAAATCATGCGGCTTGTTTGTTCGCTAAGCGCAAAACTTCTACTTTGCCGAAGTGCGAGGACGAAGGGTCCTTTCCTCTCTTCATTTACTCATTAGATTTGGTCGTCGTTTTGTCACCTACACAATGCCAACAAAGCCCAGGACATAATAATATGCTTATTTCAGGATACACCTTTTGTGTCAATGCCAGTGAGAGGACGAAACTGAGCGTATGCGTGAGTGTGTGTGCGTGTACGTGTGCGTGAGCATCTCACAGTGTATGTGCGTGTGTGTGTGTGCGTGTGTGTGTGTGTGTCTATTTCTTTGCGTTGTCAGCAGTTCTAAGGACAAAAATACAACAACAATTGCCTTGGGCGCCATCGTGGCAAACGGCGTTGATTGGCAGCGGGTCGCGTGTCCTGGATGTTTGGCTAGTGGGTTGTCGGTTGCGGTGTGAGGGTCGCTGGCCAGGGGGTTGGGGATTGTGGGTGGTGGGCGTCGCTTGTCCTGTTATTTTCTTAATTTTCAACACGTTTGCTTCTTTTCGACTTGATTATCCTTTAGGTGCCTGTGCGCCTGCCAAAAGGAAACTCAAGTAGCACAGGACACAGGCAACCAAACGAATTCTCGCCGCACACACACACACACACACAGAGACACACACAAAGGCGTATCTATTTCGTGACAAAAGGCAACTTTACTCACAGCTGTTGTCTGTGAGTAAGTGTGTGTGTGTGTGTGTGTGTGTGTGTGTGTGTGTGTGTGTGTGTGTGCGTGTCTGTGTTTGTTGATGTGTGACTGGGTTGCGGCTTGGTTGCCTACTTTCCTGAACTGCCTACGTGTATTTTGCACCTGAAAGTATGCTAACGTCTTCCAGCACGCACGTTACGCGTTGAGCCTTTCGCTTGTTCGTTTCGTCCTTTGCAGGACTCATGGGCCATGCTGCTTGTATGCGCATAACTTTGCACCTCGGCCAGACAGCGTCACATTATAGCTGATCACTGTTTGCGTAACGGTTACAAGTCACCGTCTTCAAGTGGAAACTTCAATATTTATGGGTACAATATAAAAGGACTCTGAGGACTAACTCATACCATCGAGTAAGCAAGTTTCAATGTTGAAAAGTAAAAGAAATCAGAAAAATTCGTAGAATAATATTTATTTTATCCGAGCCTGTCAAATCACTTGCGGTGAACAGTCACTGCGCCTCGAAATCAGTGAATCTGTCATCTCTATTGAGATCCTGTCTGAACACAGGCGGGAAATTTGAGCCTTTTGCTTTGTCTGCGTGCTGTCAGTGGTTTCTGTGGTGGAATTTATTCGACTGGCAACTGTCAACGCAGAGCCACGCCCATAGCGAGGGACGAGCTTTAAGGCGACTTTAAGAATTACTGCACTGAAGCGCGAATGTTGAGATATTCCTGGCAGCAGCAGCCTCATCACGCTCAACCAATTTAGGTCCTGCGACGCGTGGCCTAAATTGTTTTAAATTGCAGGGCGGCCATTAAAGCGAGGCCGTTAATCCTGCGGGCAAGCGCACACAACTATGCGGCATGTGCATGCAAAGGACATATGTACATAGGTACATATGTACATGCCGTCAGGTATTTCCGGCAGCTCATTTCCGTTTCACCTCAATTGGGTAAACGTAGAGCAAGGAGAGCCGAGAAAACGGGCAATAGTCAAAGGTGAAGCGGCAAAGCCGACTGAAAATAAATAAGGGAAAGAAAGCAAAACCAAAAAAACTGCGAAGAAGGAGAAGGAGAAGGAGAAGGAGAAGGAGAGGCAGTGTGAGCAGAGAAAAAACAGATGGAAAATCCCAACAAAGGGTAGCCCGGAATCCACATGCAATGCCATAACTAGACGCGGCGGGGTGGCCGCACACAAGGAAGGGTGCATAAATTAAGGCTGATCCAAAACGTCGAGACGCGTCGCCGAGTTGCAGTTGACCGTCTATGGCGGCGAGACGCCACTAGCTTTGTGGCAATGTCGAGGCTACTGGCCCAGCGACCGGCGACGTCTTGCGGCAAAATTTAAAGGCAAGTGCCACAGAAATAAAAGACGTTGAAGGAGGCCAAAACGGAGACAGAGACGGAGACGGAGACGGAGACGAAGACAGAGACGGAGACGGAGACGGAGACGGAGACGGAGACAGAGACTGTTACTGTGGCGGTGACTGAGATGGTGGCGGCAGACGATGGGCGAGACGGTGAGGAAGACAGCTAACGGGGGTTGGCTGACGGCGGTCGACACTTGTGCAACACCTCAGCATTTATTTATGTTGGAGAATTTAAATTTCAAAGCACATTGCATAGATGCAGTCGTCAGCGGTTTGTGGGGGGGAAGTCCTGTGCCGGGCACCCCCCTCAAATTAGCGTGCTTCCCCTTGGGTTTTATGTGTTTACCTTTTATGATTGCTAGCCGGCTGTTGTTATTTCTGTTCTTGTTGCTGTTGTTGTTGTTGTTGTTGTTGTTGTTGTTTTTGTTATTTCTGCTATTGTTATTTTTATTGTTGTTGTTGTTGTTGTTTTTTTTGTGGCAAGCTATACTACACTTTATGTGACTTTACGTTTCGGCAACACCCCCAATGTTAGTACAGACATAAGTGTGGCAAATTGCGCTTCTATACCTCATACACCATGGAGTCACACACACACACACACACACACACTCACACACACAGATATATAGATATTCACCCACACACACATACGCACGTACAAGTATTCAGAGTAACACACTGCAAAAGGAAATTCGGCCGAAATTGCGCGGTAATTGCAACCGCTAAATTTCACTTTTGTTCCACAGACAGCACCACACTCGGAGGTGCGCCATATGTGGCACGGCAATTGCTCCGCTTCTGTTCACGGTTATGGGTATGGGCATGGGTATGGATGTGGGCATGGGTATAGGCTGAATGTGGGTATGGGTATGGCTACAGCTACAGCTATAGCTTCGGGTTTGGTCTATTGCTTTGGTGCAGAGCACCAGAAATTGAGCAGTAACAAAAAAGGAAAATTATGCGGCAGTTGAGCGTGTCGGAGCTTCATGCCTCAGGGCGGTGCAGTAACCACCGCACGACGCCGCATGGCCGGCAGTTTTCATTTTTAAATTGGCGGTTTTATGTGCAGCTCTGTCTGTGTGTGTGTGTATGGTGTACCTACAGTCACACACACACACACAGTCGCACACACTCATGGCTGGCTTCGCCTGCGCATTAGCAAATTTTTATTGCATACTTTCGCGCGCAATTGCAATTTAATGCGCACCCCACACACTTGCACCCACCCCTTGAGCTTGCCACGTCCCACATGCGGTTTTTATGCTCTACGCATAATTTCGGCATATCACCGAGATTTATATATATATACACATGTATATATATATAGCAATTTAGATACACACTCGTGTATAAGTATATGTATATATCACATTTGACATCGCGATATTTGTAAATTTGCCACGCCGAGCGGCAAGTTCATATTTTGTTTTTAAAATGCTTGCCACATTAGGGCCACGTGCCGCGTGAAGCGTTTCGCCTCTTTGATGATGGCATTTTATTGCAAATTTTGTTGTCTTCATTTGCCTTCTGGCAGCCGAAGGCGTGTCGCGTGCCCGGACCGCGTTCATTTGCCTGTGAGCAGCGAATGTCCTTGAAACGGTTGTTTATCATAAACTTTGGAATTACAAGCCCATAAATGGAGTGCATAGCTCGGGCATTGATTTCGTTCGTTTTGCATATTCGTGATGTGGCTGCGTATACGTGATATATATGTGCATACACAACGATGTGCGTCGACTGCGTCTATACCATCTTGCCACACATGCAACAAACAACACCAACATCAAGTCCACGGCCATTGCTTTGTCCTGCCCACTGGTTGGCTTTTTGCATTAATTCCACTTTATTTATTTGCTATGTGCGCTGTAGGCGATTCTTTTGTTCACGTTTATTATTTATTATAAATGACTTCAGATACCCATATGAACACACTCGGCCACCCACACACACACACACCCACACACACACACTCTTAAGCTGCCGCAGCCCAAGCTTTAACTGGCATCAGCGATGGCTTCGGCTCTTCTCTGGCCACACTTGGTCAACCTATCATTCATTATTTAATAAAATTATTGAGTTCGCTTTTGTCTGTGGGACTGCTATTGTTTTTACAATAACTGCACGGAAAGTGTGTGTGTGTATGTGTGTGTGTGTGTGTGTGTGTGTGTGCGTGTATGTTGGAAGCAGTCAATATGAACATATAAGTCATATAAAGGTATCTGCTTGTAAGCGGGTCAATCGATTTTCCTCGTCGCCTGATTCCTTGTAGGCGTTTCAAAGTGTGAATATGCCACACACCCTTATACACACACACACACACACGGACACCCACACTAGCTCAGCCCTTGAATAGCAAGGCATTAATTAGAAATTGGTTGTTTTTGTTTATATTATATTTTTGCTGAAGATTCTTTGATTGCTTTGTTAAGGACTTCCATTGTTTGTGGCGCTTAAATGATGTGTTAATTTTTGTGCCCCTTTGCCACTCACACACACACGCACTCACACGCACTCACACGCACTCACACACACTTACATACATACACCCATAAACTTATCCAGCCGAATATGAAGGACTTTATCTGGAGGCAGTTTTGAGATGTTTTGGCAGCTCATTCCTATGCAGGACCGGACACACATCCCTTGCTCCTTGTCCCCCCACCCCGTCCCATGGACAATGTTGCACGGTCTGCACTTAATGCAATTATTCTATGGCAAATTCCATGGCTGACAATAAACCAATTTAACTTTTGCAATATGCTTGGAATTACCAACTCAAATGGATGGGAAGTTGGTCAATGACAGCGGCGACACCCCCTTGGACAGTCGCCTTTTCCTGTCACCCCCACCCCTCCATGACTTATGCTTCTGGTCGGAATAGTTTGGCGCTTCGACAATGGACGAAATTTCAGATGAAGGGTCCGTACGGCCGGAGGGTTGCTCCAAGTATTTATTTATGCGTCTGAACTTTTGACCAGTGTTCAACCCTCACATACTCACACCCCAACACAGTCACACACTCACATATCCAAGTCCACATGACCACCCACCCGCCCAAGAGTGACTTTTCAACCACTCGGATTAGTGAATAAGGACTCTGGGGTCAATCGTTAGCGTGTTTCCGCTCTTATTGCCCCAAAAGTAGTTATGGCCATAACTTTAATAACTGTTCGCATGTTTGGCAGCAGCTCCAATGGCCATTTCCCATTTCCCATTTCCCATTTCCCTTCCTTCATATCTATCTGTTTCCCCCTCCCCCCCATCTTCCGCTTGCCATGATATGTGTGTCCTGTAGTTGTAATTGTAATGGCCAAATATTAACAGATAATTGAATTAGGTGTAAGTAAGTGCCACCGAGGTGTGTATAAGTGTGTATATATATGTGTGTGTGCGTGTGATAGCCATACAAAATAAGTGATATATGTTGATGATTATTGTTTTAAGCATCCTTCAAAACCTGCAGCCTCCTTTGATTTATTTAGCTTCAAATTACTTTAATTGAAAATACACAACACGCATTTTGCCGCTTGTTGCAACAACCAGGGAATTGTTGCCGTTTTTTGTTGCTGTTGCTGTTGTTGTTGCTGCCAACTCTTGGCTGTTGACCGTTGACTGCTGGCAGTCATGACGGAGCACTCTGATAGCTGTTTCCTGGCCAAAGCCACAACGGCCATGTTCAGTTAATTAAATCAAGCGACATATGTTTAAAAAATAAATTAAATAAATTCCCATCGTGGCAGCAGGATCTGCCTTCAATATTTTTAAATCCTGAAGGAAGGACTTTAAATGGACAAAATGTTTTCAGTAAAACTGAAAATTTATCTCACAATGAATTACAAGCAGCAGCAGCAGCAGCAGAAGAAGAAGAAGAAAGCAGCAGAAATTTTAATATCAATTTAATTCGACTCTGAGATACTCTAAGTTGACTCCTAGGCACCAAACATGTCCTGCTGAGGAAATGATTCACTTTCAACTTAATGTTAGATTTTTGCATTTATTTTAAGCAACTCTTCTTGGGAGCTCTCCAATTACAGGGTATAAAACAAAACTTCTGTAATAAAATTTAGTGGCACAAACATTTTGGGTTTCATTAATTTGTAGTCATTAACTGGAGCCGCCTTTAAATGAGTATTGTCGAGGCCAAGGATCCTGCTGAGCGTGTGTGTGTTTTGTCCTTGTGTTGGTAGGTGTCAATACACAAGCACACGCACACTCAGAGTGCCTATGTTTAGGCAACAAGCCCACCGCAAAGCAGAGGCAGGGACAGAAAGTGCGGACTCTCATGTGTGGGGCAATGTATTACAGGCGCTGTGGTGCACCAAAATGTATGCCACATGTGATGCTAAGCAGCGTAACATTTGAGTGTGTACGTGTGTGTATTTGTGTACGTATGAAGATATATTACAATTTGTGGCAAGCCTGTATGTACACTGTGTGTGCGAGTGTAAGCGAGTGTGTGCGATTGTATGCAAGTGTGTGCGACTGTAAGCGAGTGTGTGCGAGTGTATGCGTGTGTGTGAGTATCAGACAAGCGTTTGTACTTGTGGCTTTTGACTGTTTGGCCAAACGTTACACATAAGTTGAATTATGGCACTTGCCTCATGGCTTTGAGTTGCAGCCTCGGCTGCCTAATGAAGTTGTTAGCAACGTCGCAATACTGCACTCCAAATGGGTCATAGGCAGTGCAATGGATGGTAGAGAGGGGGGGAGACGGAATGGAAAGCGGGAGCCCTATAAATTATGGCTAAGACGGAACGCACGCAAAACTGCGCTAACAAGCTGCCAAAGTGGCAGCTGAAATCCACGAAAAAAGCGGGCCAAAAACCGCTTAAGATCTAAGACCTTGGATTTTAAGGTATTTTGTTTTTGGGCGCAAATCTCGTAAAACGAGCAACAGGACCAAAAATAATACCAAATACTCACACACACACACACACACACGCACACACGCATACATACAAGCGCAGGCAGGGCGAGAAACGCCCACAGGCAACGTATTGATTTTTATGTGTGTGTCGTCTGACAATTTGTCAGCTTTTGTTAAATTTACGTTGCCTGCTTTAAGGCGCAGTCGTAAATTACGTATACGCCGCATCCACAGGCCATAATCAATGCCAGCGTATACTCGTATATGTGCGTGGGTGTGTGTACGTCAACAAATACCTGAATCAAGATTATTTGTCGCACTCGGGTGTGGGTGATTGTTGTGTATGTTGTATACATTGACGCTGTGTGGGCGCGTATTTGTGTGCGTGTGTGTGTGCGTGTGCGTGTGCGTGTATTTACCTGTTAGGAGTTCGCTTGTAACTTTGACTTTGCCGCTAGATTGTTTTTGCGCCCATCAACTTTATTATGCCTTAATAATTGATGCTGTGCTGCGTAAGATAAGCAACCGACACGCCCCCTCCCTCCCTTCGTTCCTCCCTACGTCCCTCGTCCAACAAAAAACTTGGTAGGAACGCGGAACGCCTACGGGCGCTATCAATTCAATTGTGCAAATTTGCTGATGGATTTATGGAATGCAGCCAAAAGTTAGCCAGATGTTTGGCTTGGCGATTACAGCTGAAAATTGTTGCTTAATTGCTGGACCGCAGGACCAAGGGGGCGGGACAGGATACAGGACACTTGCCGGCTGGCCAGCTGGCCAGCTGCCTAGCTACTCAGGCTGCCCAGCTACTGTAGCTGGCTAATTTACCCGGTCGGTCTAAGGGTCGAGCGGCATCGTTTGGCTGCCCACATACTTACCTGGCGCTCGAAGTTTCCAGCTGCGCGGCCGCGACGCCGGCAGCGCAGAAAAGTTTTCAGCTGCTTTTGTAAACTGGGCACTAAATGCCCCAAATTCTTTAAGTTTACAAGGAAAAACATTTGTGCGCAGTTTTCATTCTGCTCGAGGGATGGGCGATGCAGGTCGTTGGCTGTGGAGCCGAAGGTGGGGACGGATGTGTTGGCGTGCGTGCACGAAATGGGGGCCTTAATGTTGGCCAAGTTTTTGTGTGTTTTTACACCCTTTTTTTTTCCTCTCTCTCTCTCTCTGTTTTTTGGTTGTTTGGCCGCGCTTTCTTTTTGAGTTTGTGTTTCTATTTACGCAGCGGCCGCAGGTTTGGTCTGGAGTTTGGTTTCCGGGTGGCCGCTAGCTGCTGCTACGGCAAGTGGCATGTGAAGCGAAGAGTATGCGCTGGGCAGGGGTGGATTGTGGTAGAAGGTGGGCGGGGGTGTGGGGGGGGAGGGGCGTGAGTCGCTCGCTAATATTCGCCATTAAACTTTTGCTTGTTTTTCTTTAATTAACAACGCAAACATCTGATATGCTTTCACTTTGTTGTTGTTGTTGTTGTTGTTGCTGCTGTTGTTGTTTATCCATTTTCTACTTCTTCTTCGCCTCTTCACCTCTTCCTCTCTCCTTTTATTTTATTTTTTTGCTTTTTGTTGCTTACTTTCGGCGCTGCATACCTTTATTAAGTTTCCTTTTCATTTTTGCTTTTTTGCGGGCTCGCGGGAAACTTTGGTGCTTAAAATTTGTACACGGCGTTTGTTTTATGGGTGACCAGGGAAAGGGTCAGCGTCAAAGGATCGCTGCTTGTTTAAGACACTCAACCCAAACAAACACACACACATACCCATACATATACAAAGGCAAGGCATCTGTGTGCTGTCTTCGATTTGATTGCATTAATTGTTTAAAAGGCTGCGGCTTCTATTTGCTTTACGTTGAGATTTGCCTTGATTTTCAAATACAAAACTTTTGCTCATGTTTAACTTGGAAGTTCTATAATTCGGAGACTTACGGATTTACAGATTTACGGATTTATGAATTTACGGAGTTTTTGCAATTTTCTTAATTGGTAACTGAACACTTGGAGCTCAGCACATGAGGGGTTTATCTCACATTAACAACTGACTCTTTGACTTCGACTGAAGGACTTGATATGATGCGATATGAGATGGAATGGTATGTATATTTTTGTATATTTATATATATATGTGTGTGTGTGTGTTACATACAATGATATTTTGTATTTGTATTTGAAAATATAATTTGCATAACAACGAGAGAAATTGCGAAAGTAATTCCTCTGGTGGTCATCAAATTTGCAAGCAATAAGCAAAGTTTGCCTTGATGTTGCTTTTATTGTAATTACAAAAGTTGTTGTTGTTGTTGTTGCTGCTGCTGTTTCAATTGTTTGAGCTATTGTTGTTGTTGTTGTTGTTGTTCGTGTTGCAGTACTTAGCAAAACTAACAAAATTTGTCCGTTTAAACAATAGTTTTGCATGTTTAGTTATTGCTCGGGGTCTGTGGGGCCTCTGGGCGTGGGGGACCGTTGGCCGTGGAGCAGCAGAAAATAATTGCAGTCGCGACAAAAGGTTTGTCGCCGCTGGTCATTCGAGTGGGTTGGTATCAGGGCGGGGGTGGGGAGAGGTGGTGCAACAGTCATAATTCCACATGAGTGTTAACATAAAAATTAAAAGTTACTCTGCTACATTTTTTATTTACTGTTGCAAATGAACTACACGATGCAACAGCAGCGGCAGCAGCAGCTGGTAACAAACTTTTGCCAAGCACTGTGAGCGGTTGAACGGCTGACGATGGGAGTTTGTTTTTTCCGTGTGTGTGTGTGTGTGTGTATGCTTGTGTGTGTGTGGCTATGAGTATATTAAAGCGGATTACTTAATGTGAGCTGCATTTTTGATGAGCTCATGTGTGTGTGTGCGTGAGTGTGTGTGTGTGTGGAACAGGTATGAATTTATAGATGAATATGCATGTATGTGTGTGTGTGTGTGCTGCATGTTTGCTTTAGCCAAATGGCTTTTAATTATTAAACAAACGAATAAATGCAGTTAAGAGACGCTTACTGGCAATCACACAAGGATATCGGGCCACAAATCTGGCCAGGACTAAGCGCGCTTTAAGTCCATAAAAACAACACTTGAAAACTAATTAAACGCTAATAGCAAACAACAAAAAGCTGGACAGAAAAAGGCAGCTCAAGTGGCGGAAACGCCAGTCGGCCAAGCGAGTGAAGTGGACAGAAGGAGGTAGGGGAGGAGAGGAGACAGAGACAGATAGACAGGACCGAAAAAAAAGGATGCGAGCGGGTGAGGGGGGGGGAATGAAAACAAGCTAAAGGAATAAAAGAAGAGCTGTAGAAAACGCAAAACTTTTTAATTTCGATGGAGCCAAGAGTTGAGCTCACTATGTCCTGCAAAGGAAGCACAGGCTGCTGGACGCGAATAACTAGTTATCCTTCTCTCTCTCTCTCTCTCTCCCTCTCTCTCTCACTTTTTTATATAGATATATATAAAAGCTGAGACGTCTTGCCGGGCAAATAAAACAATGGACGTACAACAAAAGCAATAGGAGTATTGGGTGCCAAATGGCCACGGCGAAAGGATAACAGACGTTCGCCGGAAGTGAAACGAAATGGCAAATCAATGGACGCGGTGTGGGTGTGGATGATGGGTGACGGGTGACGGGTTACGGGTGACGGGTTACGGGTGACGGGCGATGGGGCAATGGCAACAAAAGCAAATCCTCTTAGAGTGAAAATTTTTCCTTCCCAAAAAGAAAAGAAAAAGGAAAGAAAAACGAAAACCCCCCTCCCCCACCCTCACTCAGCCACTACATGTGCCCAGGACATTCGCGGCTGTGTAAGCTCTAAGCTGTTGACTTATTTACCAAAGGTTCGATTTGCTCTGGCCGCCTATTGTTGTCCTTAGATTTGTATGCACAGCTTAGCAGCGCCGTTTAGATTTAGTCAGATTGCGTGAAATAGATTTAGAGTATGTGTGTGTGTGTGTGTGTAAGTAGGAAAAAATGTAAGTGGGTTTGTGTGGGTGTGAGTATGGGAATGTATGGGTACTTTTATAGGTATTCCCTGCAAGTTTATAAGTTTATAAATTTTCGAGAGCAGCTGCTGCCACGAAGGAAGCGCCAAGGAGTCCTGCACTTACTTAAAACTGAAAATTACAATATGAAATATGCAAAGTGGGATTTATATGGAAATGCCTTGGCGCGGATTTGTGGCGGGGGGTGGGGGGTTGAAAATGTATGGGTGTGGAGCTTACCTTTGTGATGCCGCAAGTGATGTCCAACAGCTGCTGCAGCGCCCGTGCAACACGGTGGCTCGTAATATAAATTCCAAGTGTTCTCATAATCCGCCCCAGCATAATCCACATAAATTATTTGAGCGGCGAGCAGAAGGAGCCAAGCGCTGAGGAGGCTTAGACGATGCCTGGTCAAGGAGCACATGATGATCCTTTTTGTGTTGGTGGTCACGGCGACTTAAAACGTTGAGACTCACGTAGTCACACGCACACCTGCACACGCACACCTGCACACACACACACACACGCAGAGTAAGCGATTCTCAGAGACACACAAATGTTTATTTACAAGGACACTAATTGCAGCGCCAACAAAAATGATGCAAAAATGTCGAGCGCGGCTTGAGCACGGCGGTTACCATTGAGCCAGGATATGAATGTTGCTCGCTGCTCAGAGCTGTTCACATATTCACGACGCGATTGACGTTCAAGTGTTTCCGATTGACAACTTGCGACTGATTGACGACGACTTTCTGTTTCTGTGTGTCTGTGTCTGTGTGTGTGTCTCTCTGCCTGTCTGTCTGTCTATCTGTTCGATGAGCGCACGGCACGAGCTGCGATTACGAACTGAATGGTCGCGGCACGAAGAACTGTGTTAAATAAACACGTACGAAAGGACGAGCGGCCACGAAGTGTCAGCAACTGTTCGGCTCTCAAGTTCGGCAAATCCAAGCACCTGTGCTGCAATGAGATAGATAGAGAAAAGTGGTGGTATGAGTGAGTGGCATGGCGAGTGCGTGTGGCATGCGCATGCGCGTTGCAAGAGCACATGTCCTGCCGCAAATATCCCTGTATATTTCCCAGTTTTGTTTATGTTTACCATCCTGGCATGGCCAAGTGTATTGAACTCATTTACAGCAGGCAACGCGCAACGTGCAACGTGCAACGTGCAACGTGCACTGTATGCTGTATGCTGTATGCTGTGTGCTGTGTGCCGTGGACTATGCAATGTGCAATCTGCAATGTGCAACGTGCCAACTGCAACGCTATGCAACAACAAGAACAAAAGCCATCCGCACACACATTTTCAAGGGTAACTGCAGACACATTCAAGCTGAAGTGCATACAAGGCTGCAGCTGCGGATGCAGCCGCTGCCGCTGCCACTGCCACTGCCGCTGCTACGACTTTGCCTGCCTGCTGCTGCTGCTGCTGTTGCTTCTACTCTTGCCGCCACCGCTGACACCCCCAAGGCGGCGATTGAATGTAGTCGCAGACGAGACGAGACTGTTGCAAGTCCGACCTGGCAGACAAGCGGCAGGAGGAGATGGCAGACAGCCAGACCTCAGACCCAGACACACTTGCACTTAAAGCATTTTCGTGCATTATTATTTATGCATATCCTTGTAATTGCAGTGGAAACGTGTATATGTATGTGTGTGAGTGTGTGTGTGCGTGTAAGTGTGTTCCAAGAGTCTGGCTAAATGTTTTTCTCCTCCTTTTGCCTTGCTCTACCATTTTTCTTGCATTCCCTTTTTTTGCCCCGCCTTGTGGCAGGCATCGCGTGCCTTCCTTTCCTGCTCAAAATTTCAGCACAATTTCAATGTGTAGGCCGCAAAAAGTTCGCCTAAGTCCAGACATAAGTCACTCAGACAGTCACGCAGACGGCATAGGCTCTGGGGTGGCGACTTAACCTGAAAGACAATTAAACAGTAGCTCCTGCTACACATTTGTATATCTCTCTGTGCGTGTGTGTGTGTGTGTGTGTGTGTCGGTCTACACTTGAAGAAACTATAAGAAAGGAGCGTGAAGGAAGTCTGAGGATTTTCTAGTTTTTCCTAAAGCCATAAACACTCGATTTCTTTCAGTGTATTAACCTTCAGACGTCCAGCAAGTTTGAGCATACTTTTCGTATTTATGGCGCGCCTGAACTTGACTTGGGCTTAGGCATCCAAATCAGGATCAGACACAGAGGCCAAGAGCAGGAGCGACCAGCCGTCTGTTCGGCTGACCACAAGTTAACAAAGTTTTGGCATTTCTGCATTTTCGGCTCAAGTTTTCTGCACTTAAATTTCTCTCTCTGTAGATGGACTTGTGCTTCTCTGTGCCGGTGTGTGTGTGTGTGTGTGGGTGAGCGAATGCTGTACTTTTCAAAGCCAAGACAATTTGTGGCTACTTTGTGCGACATCGCCATGCAGAGAGGCTTTAATATGTTCCATCAAAGGACAGTTTAAGAGGCTCAGTCAACAGAGTCCTGCAAGTTGAATACCGAGTCCTGGATCCCAAGTCGCGCGTATAGCCCGCACCTGTCGTGTGCGCCAGAGCGGACAAAAACAAGCTGAACAATTGCCTTATAAATGCCCTCAAACTTCTCGGTCTAAAACGGAACGACTTTTGAAAAAAACTTTGATTAATGTGCGCTTAAAGAGCCAGCAAATACCGTAGAGCGGGGGGGAGGGGGAAGCGGTGGGTTTGGGGGAATAGCAAAAACAACGACAAAACTTTTCATAACTTTAACACAGCCAAACAAAACAGGACATTGTGATGCGGAGCAAGGACATGCGGGAGGTACACGAGAAACATAGAAATGGGACCTGCACGATGTAAACCGCGTGCAGCCGGCGGCTTCTTGGCCAAAGCGCAACAAAAACTTATGCAATCAAGGCGGGCGCAACGTAGGCGGGGCTACGTAAGCCACAGGAGCACGGGCGTAGAACGAAGACCAGGGCCATGGCCAGAGTCAGAGTCAGAGTCAGCGCCAGAGCCAGCGACAGAGCCAGAGCCAGGAGCAAGGCTGTGGCCCAGCACTAGTTTCAAGGCGCCGCACAACAATGTCAACGACAACAACGACAAACAGGACTCGCAGGCAGTGACTGAGGCAGACGCAGTGTCAGAGGCAGTGGCAGAGACAGTGGCAGAGGCAGTGGCAGTGGCACTGGCAGAGGCAGAGGCAGAGGCAGGGGCAGCGGTAGTGGAAGCCGAAGGAATCACAGCGCAAGAGCGCTAAAAAATGAATTGTAAAACAAGCAACAAACAAACGAGCAACATTTGCTATGGGCACACCCACATAAACATAAACACACACACACACTCACACATACACACTTAGAAGCAGTGCCACAAAGTAGCCAGCGACCCGCAGCGACCCGGGAAGTTCACGTGACTCCCCACTGCCAATGGGGCGACTGGCCGCCCAGCCCGAACGTCAAGCTCAACAGACCGGCTGAACTTCACCCGCATTCGCATCTCCATCCCCGACCTGATCCTCATCCTCATCCCCATCCTCATCCCCATTCCCATCCTCATCCCCATCCCCATTCCCATCCCCATCCTCATCCACATCTCTGCTCTCGTCCGCGCCCGCGCTGGTTAATAGAAAATGTAATTCGATGCATTTAATGTTGGCAACGCGAAGCACTGCAGGTCACCCTTAAGGACGAAACGGGGGGGCGGCTGGTCGGAAGGGTCGCGCGCTGCCGAACAGGACGATAACAGGTTCAGCTTCGCTTTTTTTATGAGCTTGCATTTGGTTGCTATTCATCCATAGTCCTTGTCGTTGTGTGGCTTGTGTTTGTGTTGCTGTTGCTGCTGTTGTTGTTGTTGTTGTTGTTGTTGTTGCTGCTGCTGTTTTTTCTGCTTTGGTTGTTGTTTGAGTTGCTTTACCTAATCCTTGCAAACAAGTTAAAAACGTTGTAAAACAAACAACAAACGACAACAGACTGAGTGGCAACTGGCAACGCTGACAGCCTGACTGCCTCACAGGACTTGCCGATGCATTGCACATTGCTCAAAAGCGGTAATTGCTTGCAGGATACTTACATAACGGTTTAAAAGGACTCACGATTATTCGAATGGTGGTTAAGGATATTCGAAATTATATTTACTAATTTAATTTTTTTAATTAATTTTTTTTTATTTATTTAATAAATTTTATTTAACTTTTAAGGACATTTGAACCGATTATCGATTCTTAAATATCGAGTATCGAAAGATCACAGGATCATAACTTTATTCAAACTATCGATTCAACTTTCAGTCAGGCACATCCCTAAATTAGCAAGCGGATCCAAGAGTTGAGGACTTTGGTAGGAATTTGCAAAAGGGGTGGGCGTTCCAGGGGCGTTGGCAGGGGCGGGGAAGCGATTTGACTGACATCGAGTGCCATGAGAAATACAAACAATCATCTGGCGTAGCTTCTGCTGGTCCCTTGCCCAACCATCGCCTCCCGCTCCGGTAACTATTTTGTGCTGTATCGGCACCCCACCCCCCACTCCCTGCCCATCATGCAATCCTTGCACTCAACCCTCATGCGCCGGGCAATGGTAACCTCAGCAACCTGTGCCGCGTGCCACAGCAATGACAGGCGACGCGGCAGCGCTAATAGAAATTAAACGAAAGTGCGGCACGGCCGATGTGCGCTGAAGGTGGTTGCCGACGATGGCAACGGTGGCAGTGACGGTGGCGCTGGCAACGAAGTCAACCGTGTGAAGACCGAGCAGCAAGGAAGTGCAGCAAGTGGAGGGGGGGTGGGGGAGGCAGTCGGAGGCAGTGGGAGCAGCCGCAGTTACATTCGCTTTCATTTCGCTTGCTGGCGTTTCGACTATTTACATTTGCTTTTTATTAATCATAAAAAATGCTGAAATTGCCAAAACGGCGCAAGGACCGGCAGGACCTGTGGCCAGAAGCGTCGTGCACGAAAGCGCAATTTGATTTTAATGGCGGCAAAATGTTGAATGTTCGTCGCACTGCCAGACAGGCAGTCCAAAAGTCGTGCCACCAGGACCAAGGGGGATAAAGGGGAAGTAGGATAATCAGAGAGGGAGGAGGTGAAAGGTGGGTGGGCTGGGGTCTGCAGTCACAATGGACGGACTAGAAATGCAAACACGCAGACAAACTCTCCAGTTTTTTTTTTGTTTTCGTTGCAGGCACTGCGTCTGTTGCCTTTCCATGCAATCAGTCGCCATTTGTTGACGTTCGCCTGTATTGGTGTTTGTTAATCTGCCTTTTGCACATGCATGTGTGTGTGTGTGTGTATGTGTGTGTGTGTGTGTGTGTGTGAGTGCTAGCAGGTCCCTCGTCTAAGCCCCTTCGTATCGTCCAGGCCTTCACTTTTATTTTGCATTGCCGTGTCATATGATTGCATCTGTGTGTGTGCGTGTGTGTGTGCGTGTGTGTGTTTCAGTGGGCGAGTGTCCTGTCTGCTCTGTATACGAATGTGCGTGTGCGTCGTGTCCTGTCTATTGCCTTAGCCTTAGCGGCTGCATACGTGCGTGCCCGTGTTTGCTTTTTGTTTGTTGTATTTGTGTTTTGTTTGTGTTTGTGTTTGTGTTTGTGTTTGTATTCGATGCATGTGCGTGCAGGCACACGCGGCCGCTCGTCACTGTCATTAACGTCATTGTTGCCACCGCCAAAGCCTGAGATGCGGCTAGTCCTGTTGCTGCCCCGGTCGCACGTTCGCGTCACGGCCACTGCCATTGACAGTGACAATGACAATGACCAGAGGACAGTGCGTCCTGCTAGATATTTTAAATATTTAAGCGACATTTCCCCCGCCCCCCGCCCACTTCAGATGCAGTCCTTAATTAAAGTGACAGCCACTAAGAGTATGCATCGAAAAACTATCAATTATTGAGGTCCTGCCATTTGACCAAATTATAATTCCTGACGTCTTCAGCGAGCGGCTCAAACGTCACGCACAAATGTCATTTACATGACCGCCGCCAGAGCTGTGGCGGTTTTGTGTTTGTGTTGAGTGAAATTGCCATATGCTACCCAAAGGACTCGAAAGGACTTGAACGGCAACTCTTTTGAATTTATTGCCGTTGCGCGATCATCGATAAGCAGAAAACACAACATGGCGGCAACAATACAAACAAGCAACAAGGATACGCCGAGTGCAACTGCTCAGATATACAAATGTGTAGATGCATGTATGTGTGTGTGTGTGTGTGTGTGTGTGTGTGTGTGTGTGTGAGTATGTAAATTCACGTTAACAGACGTTTCACTGTACACAATTGCTGAACGATTGCGTGCCTGGAGGACGGTTGTTATTTGTTTGCTGATGTTTGCAGAAAGTCAACGACAAGTCAGAGCACCCATTGCCCATCTCCCCCTCCCCCCTTCCCCCCTCCACTTACCACACACCCGCACGCCCCTTGCTACGTACACAACGCCTGCTCGGGCGTGTGCCACTGATAAGGCTCGCCCCGAGTCCTGCCCGCCAGTGCAATGCTGCATGGGATTTACTCTAGTTTATTTGTTAATGGTTTATTTATTAATTCCTGCGGATTATCACGTCAGACAAGGCACACAGCAGCAACAGCAACAACAGCAACAACAACAACAACAACAACAACAACAACAACAACAACAACAACAACAGCAGCAACAGCAACAGTGGCATGGAAAACCAGATACAGCATGGCCGGCAAAATGGTCCCTGGCCAAATGGCAGACAGGCGGCAGGACGCAGCAGCAGAGTCGCACACGGAAACGCATATGCCTGAGGTCCTTAAGGGTGCATTTGTTGGATGCGATAACGGTTATCGTGTAGCTGGAAATTGTCGCTAATAGCCAAACGCAACAAGGACTAATCTTAACGACCAACCTCATTCCGCCACACACACACACACACACACACACACACACACACACCTCTACGCACATTCACCCTCTTTAAGCCAAAGGATATGTTTGAAAGTTTGAGCAAATTGAAAATTTGTGTTCGCATTGAAATCATGCATTAATAATGCCAGAACACTAAATAGTTTCTGCCACACACACACTCACACTCACACACACACACACATCATGCAAAGTGCTTGTGCCAGGAACATGCGTACACAATTTCCCAAATCCTGTGCAAGTCATGGAACGTGGGTAAAACCTCCCGGAAATTTGAAATTCTGTACAAGTCGAATGCCTGCGTCGCTTTAGAGTTGCTCTCCTTTAGATCCTGCCACTGCTGCTGCTCCTGGCTGGAGTGCGTTTGACAGCACGCATGTCCTTGCCATAGTCTAAAGCGAGTGTTCAGGCGTGTGTGAACTTCCGCACATGCACACAAGAAGGACTTAACTGTTGCCACCGCCACCGCCACTGCCACTGCCACTGCCAACCGCCACTGCCACTGCCACTGCCACCGCCACCGCCACCGCCACCGAAGCTGCCGCATCTTCGCCTTTATTGAGGCTGAGCCAAAAATCTTTCCAAATATAAGCAATTAGTAAATAAATTTCAACTTCGATTGCCGTGGGGGGCGTTTAGGGGGCGTGTATGGAGGCTTTTCGTGTCTGACATTCATGGACATCAACCCGACACTTTTCCTGCTGCGTCGGCAGAGAGGAAAACCTTTTAAAGTATTCAATAACAGAGTTGCCATAGCCCCGCACCTCGCACCTCGCACTCCCCACCCCACAACCCACACCTCACACCCCTCACCCACTATAGACACCGTCGTACTCCTGGGCCACTGATGGACATGCCTGAAAATTGAATTTCTCACGCTTCAAACATCGGACATTCCTCCCCTCGTCGCCATCCCTCCCCCACACACCCCTCTCAGCGATAGCTCTAAGGACGATGGCAACCGATGGAAATTTGTAATTTTTGAGTCGCAAATGTGTCAGGGAACTTTATTTGGAAGCTGCCATGACGAGCATTCGTGTAGTGACTGCCAAGGAAAAATGTCAGAAATCCTTCATTCCGCGCTCGTCCCCCGCTACACCGCTCCCTTTCCACCCTTTGATCTGAATACCTCGCGTCGAGTTACTCATTTAACTCGCATCTGCATTCATCGATTCGCAGTGAGTCGAATTTCATTTCGGGCTTCGACACGTTCTTCCTTATCCGCATCTGGATTCAACCCAAACGAAGGACACACACTAGATAAGCCAAATGAAGTACTCGCCCCGAATAATCCAGGATCTTCTTTAAGTAATGAACTTTACACACACATTTTCAATATGAATCATCATCTCCAAGTGAATGTTATTCACTTCTCTTAAATCGCAACTTGTCACTGATATCCGTGACACATTTGAAAGGAACTCCCATTTTCACCTGTCGCAGCTGCGATGCCAGCTGCGAATTGAGTGAGCTTCAGCAATTTGTCAATGCGTACAAACAGACAGACACACATACAGAAAGGCTTTGCCAGTTGTATCAACATTTCCCCGGCTTTGAAGGGGGTGTGGTGGCGAGGGGGGGGAGTGGCAGACAACTTCGCGGCGTTGCCATGAAAATATCTCTGATCTATTGTCGGTAAATAATTAGAGTTCAATAATCGCATCTGAATATTAATTAACAACTACTTTACACCTCACTCTTCAGTGCTCACCTGTCAACCGTACACCCCCCCACCCTCCTCTTCAACCATCATCCAAGGACATCAAAGGCAGCACGGATTGGAAATAGCTCCCCGCAGTTCTCATACACCGAAACTCAGCTAAATAAAGCCACTTAGTCTTCCTTGTGTGCAAAGCTCCTGCCCCGCTGTCTAAGTCTGTGTCTGTGTCTGTGTGTGTATGGGTGTATGGGTGTGTGGGTGTGTGGGTGTGTCAAACGAAATTGAATGTCAAATTCTATATATCCATATACACACATGATTTTCATATGTGGCATGAATTTGACACTGAAATTTGCATATGCCGTCAATGCTAAAAATTGTTGTTTTTGTTTTCATGGCCTTTGCCCCATAAGTTCAAGGGTGAGTGTACGTATGTGTGTGTGTGTGTGTGTGTGTGTGAGTGTGAGAATGTGCAAAAATTCGAAGCGATCTGCCAGCGGGTGGAGACTTAAGTGGAGTGCGAGCCGGGGAATCGAGAGACTAGCAGGAAAACAGGAGACGAACGGAAAGGTGGGTGGATGAAGGGCGGCTTTGGGGTGTGCGACATGTGAGTAGGTGCGTTTGTGTGTGTGTATGTGTGTGAGCATGTGTGTGTGAATGGCGCTTGCCTTTGAAGTGTGCCAGCATGGCGCTTAGCTGCTGATAATCCTTTTTAAATAAATTTGTTGGCACAAATCGTTATGCCGCCCGGGGGCAGTGGCACGCACCTTTTTGTTGCAACCCCCTGCGGCTGACAGGAGTGGGGAGAGGGAAGAGGGGAGCACTCACACTGGTTCGTTGCGTTTTTCAGTGTTTGCCAAGCATGTTAATACACAGGAAATTAAACACTTATCCGGAAGTCATTCAAAAGCAATGTGCGAAACTCCCACAAACAGGACACGTGGAGCGCAATTTCAAAGTGTCTGCGCTTTCAATTATGCACAGAGAAAACGCTAAAACAACTTAAAAGGCAACTCAAAAAGGAGACTATGCGTCACATGGATATCCTGTAATCATCCCCCTATCATCATCTATTAATTAAAAGCCTGATAACTATCATTATTTACTATTGGAACTCACAGCTACTTCTTCCTTCAATGAGACAAGGAAAGTCAGCCATCAATGAGTCGGAATCTAAGCCAAATTCTTGCCAATATTATCCTTCAGAGTTTCATTAATTGAAACCCTTTTCCATAATCATAATCTACGCTCCTCATATCCTTTAATGAAGTACACCAAAAAGATACCCAAATCTCCGCGCAGCAAAACCACAAAGCGGATGCTGGGAATCCCTTGGCTTAAAGACATTTCAACCCTTGGGCTTTAATTAGAAGAAGTCTTTATTGCATGTGACGGGCAGGTGAGCTCCCAAATGCGGAGCACAGCACAAAACACCCCCAAGTCCCATCTACAGGGTATTAACAACGGTTAGGGTAATGCAAAGGCCAACGTCGTGTACGCAGAGGCGATTATTACATGAATGTGAAGTTGTTCCAGGATGTTGATGATGATAATGTTGAAGTGGATGTGACCCAACGAGACACACACATACACACACACACATATAGTGTATGTGAGTGTGTCTCGCATTAGCACAGTTAAATGAGTGCAGCAGCCAACAGGCAGTCACCCATCCAGACGTAATCCCAAATAAAAACGCAGTAACCGAAACAAAAACCCACAGTCCGTGGAGAAATTCATTTAGTTTGCACTAACACGCTGTCAACAAAGGACATGGGTGCGGGGTGGCGGTGAGTTACGGGACAGGACGATACATGGGGGAATATATGACGACTATATAGCTCTAGAGGGAGAGTAGGGCGGCTGTTCTTGGAGGTGGGCGTGCCACAACGAACTTAAGCGATTTTGCATTTCATTACATTTTTGTTTGACGGGCAGACGAGCCTTCCGCGCTCTCTGTATGGGTGTATCTGTGTGTGTGTATGTGTGTGTGTGTGTGTGTGTGTGTGTGTGTGTGTGTGTGTGTGTGTGTGTGTGTGTGTGTGTGCGAGTGTATGCGTTGTTTTGTACGGCGGTTGGCAAACCAACAAGAACGACAACGATGACGACTTACCCACCCAACCCATTCAACCCACTCAACCCACTCAACTCGCTCAGGACACCCGTCGCTTTCAGCTCGAAGATAAACAAAATACATAATCCAAAGGCGAACAACAATGGCAAAAAGGGGTTAAAGCTCTTCCCTCTAAATGCTAGACAGATGAATTTGTTCTTGTTGTTTGGCTGTTGTTGTTGTTGTTGTTGTTGTTTGGCTGTTGTTGTTGTTGTTGTTGGGCGCCTTCGCCATGAACGACTTGAGGTACTTAAATACTTTAAAAGCGCATTGTAGCGCAAAATGAGGCACAATCGGCACGGATTGACCCCACGGATTGCGTGTTTTGTTATAAGATAATTGCTTCAAGACACCGAAAGCCAGCAACAACAACAACAACAACAACAACAACAACAAATCAGAAACAACATCACGATTTTAAACGCTTCTGAGAAGAGAATTTGATGATTGACACGCTGCCAAACAAACTTAATGAAAAGCATAAATATTTAAATTCCCGTGAAAGTGCGGGCTAATAAAGGACTTATAAGGAGCAAAAGTCCTTACAGCTAAAATAAATACGCTCAGCGATATCTTCAATTTGCAACCAAGTGTCCTTTGCACTTGATTTAAGGCCTTATTTGTTTTAGATTTTCCTTAATTACTGACTAAATTTCTGTAAAGTCTTTTTATAGCGAATTTAAAAATTTAGTCTGGTTGATTTGAAAATATTTTTTAATTTAAAATTAAAGAAAAAATATAAATTTAAAATTGGATATTTGGAAAATTAGAAATCTAACAGTTAAGGCAGTAAATTATCACCGTAAAAATACTTCAAATTTGCTCAAAGTTACTTTTAATTTTATTTTATTTAATTTGAATTTGAATTTGAATTTTAATTTTAATTTTAATTTAATTAATTTATTTTTTATTTTTTAAAGAAAATTTATTAATTTTAAAATATTCCTACTTCATCTTGTTTTAAATATTTCATGATATTTATAGCTAATCAAAAGTGTCAACTGTGCAGAAACCTGCGGCACTTCATCACCCACATCAATCGAAAATCTGTCCTTCACTTTGGTATCCTGATTTTCATGCGTGAAAATCCCCTACAGTAAGTTAATTTTCCTGGAAAATATCTGCTGGCAAATAAATCGTTTTGTATCCTCAAGCGTTTGGCTGCTAAACGTATTTTAAGCATATCCTTAATCGGGATTATGAGGACAACAATCGATTACTTTCGGCTCTGCGCCACGCTAATTGAAGGACTCGTTCCATGGACTGAAGTTGGTAAAAATGCTAATTCCATTGCTCACATGGAACAAGCCCCTTAAATTCTGAACGCTCATTAAACTCTAAATGGTAATATTACGGCAATTTACATTAGCTGCGCTTTAAAATTGGAATACCCCGACGGGAAGGACTCGACGAGGGACAGACGCTGGCAATGTGGAGCTTAGGCGGGGTAAGGCGTTTGGCGGAGGGACAGACGCAACATCGACATCGACATCGACATCGATTAAATTGCACAACAGAATGAAGCAATAAACTTTTAGAGGGCTAGCCCACACACATTCCATACACACACACACACACACACACACTCCGTACACACACACACACACACACACTCAACACACAAGCAAGCATAACATACACGAAACACACAAACCGAAGAAGAGAGAAAATTGTAAACGGGGGAAAAACAGTAATGCCCGTCAACTTATGTAAGTATGTGTGCGTATGTGTGTGTACGCGGATATATGCATGTGAGCATGTATGTGTGTGCGTAAAAGCGGGTTAAACGTGTGCGCTTCAAATGACCAAACGACGTTTAGCAGCCGATAAAGTCATTCAATGTGGCAGCCACAGAGCAGAGTCAAGCAGAGTCGCACGTGAATGCCGACGGAGCTTCAGCTCAGCTCTGCAGCTGACTCCGGAAATAGTGTGCGCGTGTGTGTGTGTGCATTTGTGTATTGCTCATTTTACGCTTTTGTGATAAAGTAATCAGTTGATGTTATTTGACAAAGGCGAAGATAAATCGATAGATTGGCTGCCCGTTAGCGTTTCGTGTCTTGTCACTGACCAACCGCAAGTAACGATGGACCCAACAGAAATGGGAACGGGAACGGGTGGGGGAAGGGGCAAGGGCAGGCATCAGAACCGCAAAACATTTATCGATATCTCTGCTGGTAAAACAAGCATTAAGCATACGCAATGTTGGCCTAAAAATAACTTCACATCAATTTCCCATCTGAATCTTTGCAAATGGCAATTGAATTTCATTTGTAAAATGCAGCAAAATATTTACAGACTTTTATGAAAAGGTGCAAATATATTATTTACACAAATGTTAAATGAAAATAAATCAAACAAGCACACACACACACACACACGCACACAGAGTCGCATAAAGCCACATCTATTTTTCCATAGAAGAAAAACAAATTTTCCATCAAAATGCAAACACAAATAGTGCAGAGAAAGGAAAACACAATAAGCCAATAGGCAGACAGAACATTTGTTGGCCAAGTGAATCGTCTAGACGGTCCACTACATGGCCAATAAACCAAATGCGAAAATAACGGTACATAAAAATTAACAACGGCGACGACACGGCAGGAAAAGAGTGCGAAAAAAGGCATAAGCCATGCGGCAGGACGTTGACAGACAGAAATGAAAATGAAAATAAAAATAAAGATGAAAAATAAAAGGAAGAGAAAAAAAAGCAAAAATCAGCAAAACAAAAAATAAAAAAACAAACAAACAAAAAAAAAAGGGAAAACAAGGAAAAACATGGGAAACACACAGAAGGAGTAACAGGAACAACAACAGAGACGTAAGCCCAAAAGCAAGCCGTGGCTCAGGAGGCAGAGGAGGCAGAGGAGGCAGGGGAGAACTAGAAACTGTTTGAGGAGAAGTGAATGAAGTGAATTTCGTTTTGGGGCGCCTCCATTGCATGAATGAAAATCGGAAAATTCTAAGCAAATGGCACTGAAAACTGCCACAAAAACTGAGAAAATGAAAGCAAAACAATGTACAGCCCATGGATGAGCTCAGTGGCATGCGGGTGTGTGTGTGTGTGTGTGTGGTGTGTGTTTGGTGTGTGTGTGTGCGGTGTTCAGGTTATTTGGTCGTTTGACCACAGTGAAACTGCATGAACAATTGTGCGTGTATGAGTGAATGCGTGTGTGTATGTGTGTGTGTGTGTGTGTGAGTGTGCGAGTGTGTGTGCAGTGAAATAAAAACGCAACAAAGCGCAATCATCATTATCGTTAAAAGAGGCGCTTACAAAACTAGACAAATTGCCACTTTAGAGGCCAAAGGCAAAAGCCGCAGGCTCTCAGGGAGACAAGGCTCCACCAGAGGCGACAGAGACAGCGGCAGAGGCAGCGGCAGAGGCAGCGGAGACTGCGAGAAAGGGCAGGGCGAGAGAGGCGGAGGAAACGGAAGTTGGTAGCCTTCGGGCAACGTTGCGTATGAGCAACGCAAGCGTCTATAATGACCTTTGGGCAAGTGTGGCAGCAAAGAAGCTGAAAAACATACACTCAGACACACACACACACACCAGCACGAACAGACACCAACACGGACACACACCAGCACACAAAGATAAACGCTTAAAACCAAAATGGCGCACATTAGAGACCACAAAGAGCATAGAAGTGAATACGCGATGCCAAATGCCAGCAACAAGCAACAAGCATTCACAGCAAATGCTGATAATCAACTGCTGACTGTGGGCATATGTATGCACGTGTGTGTGTGTGTGTGTGTGTGTGTGTCCCTCTAGTCCTGATAGTCCAGCCACAAAAGCGAGTGTTGGCTTTACGCAGCCAGAGTAAAATAAACGAAATATAATAAAAAGAAAAAAAGCGCTCAGATTTCAGTGCGAGAAGTCAGCCAAAGTTCATGGCTTGACGCTGGCACCGAGTTGGCTTATAAAAAGCATAGGCCAGCACTTTTAGGCTTAATTATAGACACGCACAGTCACACACACACACACACACTCATATATACATATATATACTGCCCAAATGAGCGATTATGTGCTGAGTTTTAGGCAAAGGAATTCTATTCAATTTTTGTTGCTGTTTTTGTTCATTTGTCGGGCCGTTGGTCAATTTGCAGGCAGCTTGGGTGTTGGGTGTTGGTCCTTCTTGGCCAGGAACTCATGCAACGGCGACAGCAATTATTGTTACAATTAAAAAACCATTAAGCGTAATTTTGGTAGTTGGTTGCTGGGTTTTGTTGGTGTTTGGTGTTGCTTGTGGAATGAAAACAGGACACACGGCATTTCCGGTAAACGCAATGAAAACATTAACTCGTCCAAGGACCTCAAATCGATAATGTTGATTATATTTGTTAATTTAACTATGCTCATAGCATAACCTTTTGATTAATGGTCCGAGCACGTCGGAAAAGTGCATTCGATTAAATATTCAGAGCACAAATTTCCTATTGTTGATACAATTGAATCAAATATGCGGTAATAACCGAGGTAATTGCTTCATTCATTTAACGATCGGCCGGTGCCTCGACCTGCGAGTTGGGCCTTCAAATTGAATGTAAACTTATTTTCATAAGTGGCAACATTTTGGGGCAAGCAACGACCAACGACCAACGGGCAACGGCCAACGGTCAGCAGCTGCTTTCATATGCAAATAACTTTGTCCTATTACCGCATATCGGACTGATAGCCAAAGCAAGAGGTACTTCTTGGCCAAGAGGACATGCAATGGCCGAAATACCTAAGGCCTTTGATTGGCAACGGCCGCACATGCAACAAAAATATAAGAGCTTGCAGCTTGATCCGAGAAACCTCAACCCAAATTGAAGCCCCACAAAATGACAAACTCTAAGCCGTAGATTCCATACTACGCATTCTGCAACAACTGTCAAAGGATTTTGCAATCAACTCATCCTTTTCTCACAGTGCACTGCAGTTTTATGCCGTTCAATGTTTTTTGGGGCCCTTTTAAGCCGCGCCGCTGCCTCTGTTTCTGCCTCGGCCTCTGTCTTGGCCTCTGCCTCGGCCTCTGCCTTGGCCGCCGCCTCTGTTTCTGCCTCTGCCTCTGTCTCTGCCTCGACCTCTGCCTTGGCCTCTGCCTCTGCCTCTACAGTTGCCGCATATTTTCTTTTGGTAATGACCAAAAGCAGACGACGCTCTTCTGCAGCGAGAAATGCCTTTGAAGTTCTTTATCATGGAGCAGAGGAGAGGAGGACGGAGTTAGGGATAGAGACGGAGACGGCGGAGTAGCGAGGGGATTCTGAGTTGGCTCCCGGGGCCAAGGGCAATGCATAATGGCCTCGACATGCTATGCACTCTGCCAGTTTATTTTATGCTCATTTTTTTTTTTTGTTTTTTCTTCTGTCTGGTTTGCGTTTTGAGCGTTTCTCTGCGAATTCTGGTTATTGTTGCCGCCTGCGTTTGGGCCACGTTTGGAGGTACCCCAGGTGGCAGTTTGCAGACTCTGCATTTTCCTGTGTTATTTTGCTCGGCTTCTTCTTAAGCCGTCGCACTGTTAAGTGACCAATAACAATTTGAGTTTATGCATAAACAATTTATACGCGTTGCCATTTCGTATGTGTGTGTGTGTGTGTGTCTTTCTTAGAATTCAGCTAATTTAATGCTCTAATAGTGAGTGGCATTTATTTGCAATTAGCATGAGAATCGCTACAGGCGATGGCCGCATAAACTACAAAGCTGAGAGTTAAGTTAAGAGCAAAAAGCTGGCTAACATAATGCAAACGACTTGAGCTCATGGAATGGCCAACAAGACTGGCTGGCGGGCTGGCAGGCTGTTTTGTCATGTTCACAAATGCAAACAGGTAAAAACTCAAGCGAGACCTAAGACCTGAGAACTGAGACCTCAAGTCTCAGAACTGAGACCAGAGGCCTGAGAATTAAAAGTTGTGAATTGAGAGTTAAAAACTGGGCACTTGGCACTGGGCACTGGACGCTGACGCTGACGCTGCAAGTTGTTAGGGGACACAAGTCAAATCGAATTTCAGGTTGTTGTGCACACACACACACACACAAATATATTTATATATATATATATATAGATTTGAAGGGGCATTAAATCTATGGAAATATATACATACGTATACGTGATTATTCGCCTCTGTTGCAATACACAAATTCACGAAAAAAATGCACTTTTTATTTGCAGTTTTTTGTTCGCTCACAAAACACTGAGAGAAAAACACACAGACTTAATGTTGCCGCTAATGTTGCACTTGTGTATATCACTTGGGGCTTTGGACTTTGATGTTTTCTTGGAATGCAGGTTTATACGAGTTAAATATCTGGTTTCCACTCGGATGCGTGTTGCGCGTACCACATGCAACGTGTACCGTTCAAAACGCGTTTGTAGCACAAACTGAAACTGTTTCTGGTTTCTGGTTGCTGCTTGGCTGAGGCAGCGACTGACTCTGCTTGTGGCATTCGGGTTTTTTTTGCCATTCGTGGCAAATTCGTATCGTTTGGGCTTCGTGTGGGGCAGCGTTCGTATTTTGCGGTGCCGGAGAAACCAGTTTTATACCGCCCTCTCCGCCCACAAATTCATACTCGCCGCTGGCAATGCTGTTGATAGTCGGGTTCGGGCCAAGTTACTGGGTACACTTGCCGGCATTTGACTTAACATTTGTTTACGTTGCAGCGCGCAGGCGTCAGCCGTGACCGGCTGTTAACTTCAGTTCATTCCATGTTAATGTTGCATGTTAATGTTGCATGTGAATGTTGTTGCTGTTGCAACTGCGAACAGTTCGTGCGCCTCAATGTTGGCCAATCACATGAGCGCCCTTAGCTAATCCATCGAGTTCAATGGTTAAAAAACAACCAATTCTTTACACGCATATACCCCTATAGTCCAACTACCCCACCCCACCACCACCCACTCCTCCTCAAGCCATTCCCATTGCTTTGCTCAATTAGAAGATTTTCCACACATCGAAGAACTTTCAGTTTCACAGCCAAAGGCGCAAATAAATCTCTCGCAGAGCACATAAATCTTTGGCCAAAACTACGAGAATGCACTGTCAGGCGAAACCAGTTGTCTATGCCATCTGGTGGGTGGCTGGGGGGTGGCGGTGTGTTCAAAGGATATTTTTGGGAAAAACAAAAGCCACGCTGACAATGACCACAACGCCAAATGACATGCTCCCAAGTTTTTAATCAACTTCGTGTCTTCAAAGCAGTGAATGGAACATACAGTTCGTTCAAAGGATGCTCGGTAATATCCTTAATAAGAATAACCATAACTAAGGTGCTAATAATATATGTAATAATAATATAAATTTAAATAATTTGTCCTAAAGCTATACCGATTCGCTTGAAGTCGGGAGCAGGCCCACTGCAAGGACATCAAGTGAACTGAGGATTGATGGGCAATTAAGTTATGAAAAGGAGCATTTAACTAAATAAATACAATTATTTTAAATTAAGCTATTTATGAAAATTCTAACACAAAATTCTAATCTCAAATAACTAACCAATATTTAACGTGCATTCCATCAACGGAGGAAGCCTGTGTCCTGTGAGTCTGACATAATATCTAGAAATCAAAGCAAATTATTTTCCACTGCACAAATGTGAGCCCAAGTGTGTGAGTGTGTGTGTGTGTGTGTGTGTATTGACTACATATATGTATTGATGTGTGGCTGTGTTGTGTAAGGGATTGCTGGCTGATTAATTTGTGGCCAAGTCGAGTGATTGGCCATAAAAAGGAAATCATTAGGCATTAAGACATGTGCATAATTTATGCGCAAATTAATAATGGCACGTAGCCAATCATTTGAATGCCATTTAATTAATTTTGCCACACACACACACACACATATTTAGTTACATATGTGAGGAGACTCAGGACAGGTTCAATTACGAATTTCGCGTATTCACCAATAGATTTCCTATGGAATACATGGCCGAAACTAAGCAGAATGTGGGACAAGTTAATGACTGTAGATAAGCCATCAAGTGGTAGGGATGGTAAAAGGACTCCAAGCAGATACATCAATGAAATCAAATATATATTTCGTTTGAGCCAGGTGAGATGCTTGCCACGCGTACACACACACACACATACCCACCACACACACATACACTTCAACACTCGCAGATGCCCCGCCGGGATGCACGCATATAAATAACCAATGATGCGGCATTTATCTGGCTCCGACTTACCCCGACGAAGAGAAGACCCACAATCAGTCTCAGCTTACGAGCTCTAGCGGCAGGAGCACAAGGAGCAGCCGGAGTAGCAGTTTCACCAGCTAAACGGGCCATTGAAACTGAAGACGTATACATTCGCATCCTTGGGGCTAAAAGGGATAAACGTTTTAGCATGGCCAGCACGATTTTTATATAAAGCACGTGCTGTTGTTGTGGCTATTGTTGTTGTTGTTGTTGCTGCTGTTGTTGTTGTTGTTGTTCTCGTTTTTAGTTGCTCTGCTTTCGCCTTTTACCACCGCCCACATCTGTTAGCCATGTCCGTGTGACTGTTTCGCGTCATTTGCTCTGATCCCAGTGGTAATTTTGTGGGCCGTACCAGTGCCGCCTTCAGATGTAACCCAACACTTGGCCATCGGGCAGTCGAATTTCATTTCATTTGACGGAACTAACGTTTCTGCCTTTGTGACTTTGTGACTTGCCAATGGAGGAGAAGAAGGCCAAGAATGCCAGGACGCAGGATCAGTAGCAGGCACCACGCACCACGCACCACACACCAGGCACTAGGCACCACACACCAGGCACTAGGCACCAGGCACCAGTGTCTAAAGTTGTCAAAACAAAAACGACCGGGATAACAATAAGTGCCAAAAGCGAATGAAAGGATGAGAGCAGCTTGACAGGCACTACAGGCATGCCGCTTCCTACACCTGGCAGCAGACCAACTGTGATGTTCGTCCTGCCCACTTGAGCATTCGAGCACAATGAAGCTGCCATTCTACTCGTCTCTCTACCTGTCTGACTGTATGTCCTTCTGTCCTTCGGCCCGTCTATTCGTCTTTTCCGTCCGACTGTCTGTCTCTGGAGCATGCCACTGCCGCTGCAGTGGCTATGGCAGTGACTATGGCAGTGGCTATGGCAGTGGCAGTGGCAGTGGCAGTGGCAGTGTGCAACCTTGTCAAAACAGAATATCGCTTACCAAGTCGTTTGGCAATTTTTCTCAATTTTCACATGAAAACTCAAGCGTTGGGGCATCGAAAGGCTTCCAAAATTGCATCTCCAAGTACTTTGGCTGCTCGCACGCTGACTTGATGCCTGAGCATCCAATTTGAAGTGCACGTCGCTGCAAGGGAAAGGGAGAAACTGAAGGAGAGCGCAAGCTTGATTTCCGCCGCTATTCGCAGGCCAACACAATTACACACATACACACACACACACATACAGGCATACAGGCATACATTCACATAAACAGCGAAAGCAACAAATAAGCAGCAGGACTGCTGTTACGGTCTGTTGGTGCTGCACGATTGCTCTTTGGTGATTTGGGAGCTAGGACCTGGTAGCTCGGAGCTTGGAGCTGGGAACTGGAGGCTGGTGGCTGGAAGCTGGGGGCTGGGGGCTGGGGGCTGAGAGTTGGCCAGGAGCAGCTTTCAACTGTACAGCCGCACAGCCACATGAACGTGCACAGAAACAAAGCACAAATTGTTCTATGTAATTGTGCGTTACTCATACACATCAACACGCGCCAAACACCCATACACACACACACACACACACACACACATATACATGCATACATACACTCTAATACAGAGACAGACAAACACACGGCTCACCTGCTGCTGCGTGCGGCGAATTCCATTGCATACTTCTTGGCGCTCGTTGGCTGTGCAAATAAAAAGTGATATACGCGCGACACTGAATGAATATTAATCGCCTTTTTTGCCTTGGCATCTGGCCATCGCTGCCATCGCTGCCATCCCAAACATCCTCAACATCTCCGCCCAAGCTATTCCCGCCCTGGCTGCACACCTTAATACCTTCAACTTGGCGCCAGCTTTGACTCAGCTGGTCGCCTGATTTGGAAGCTTAAATGATTTCCGACGTTCTCTCCATGTCTCTGTTCATATGTGTGTGTGTCGTATGTGTGTGTCGTATGTGTGTGTGTGTTGTATGTGTATGTGTGCTTGTGCGAACAGAGAGTAAGTATGTGTGATTTGTTGAATTTGACAAAATTTATTAGTTTGAGTCAAGCCTATTGTTTATTGAGCCTCCTTTCATAGTCCTTTTCAATGAATTCCTTAAGTTTCACTTTGTCTAAATTGCTTTTAGACCCAAAACAAAAATAAAAGCAAGACGAGAAGCTCTTTTTTACGTTTAAAGGCTCTTAAATTCAACACTCTTTGTAGTATCCATTCGAAAGCTGTTAATTCCTCGTACACACAAAGGAAAAGGTGCCTGCCATTAAATGGGCCCAGTGTCGCATTCACGCGACCCTTTCAAAAAAAAAAAAAAAAAAAAAAACACTCATTGGAAACAACAACAACAACAAAAAAAAAAGGAGGAGGAGAAGGACATGTATTACTTATTATAGCCTCCACTTCTGGCATAAAACACGGTGGAAGCTTGTCAAGAGGGTTAACTGTGTGTGCCATTCCCCGCCCCACCCCCCGCCATGCCGCACACTTGGCACGACTGGTGACGCCCCTTCCAAGTATTTCGCACCTTTGTGGGGCTTCGCTCAAAACAAATTTTCGGCAATTCAATTTGGTTTTTCATTTTTCCTCAAACTCCACGCCGGGAGTCCCCAGAGTTTTTAATGAATTTCTGTATTGCGAACTTCTTGTTGGGTGCTCGCATTAAATTTCGCAACAGGGAGCAGGGTGTGTGCATGCCAGTGTGTGTGTGTGTGTGTGTGGCGGTGGTACAGAGGTGCTACCTGCCGCCAGTTGTTGACACCTCAAAGTGGACAGACTTTCAGTTTAGCCAAGTTCAGAGTTTCTCTGTACACTTTCCCAACCAAATTTATAGTTAATTTTCAATCCTGACGAAAAAGCTTACACGTTTCAATGAATGGATATTGCACCCGTGCCCGTGCCCGTTGCTTCCTGAACTACCAAGCGCCCTCAACCCCCAACCCCCCAATCCACCTATCCACCGACTCCCCAACCCCTCGAATTGCTCTCTCAGGTGGCAGCGTTGTGTCAAAGCCAAAACTTTGCAGACAACAAAAGCTCAGCGCAGACATAGCCACAGTGGCGCTGACAGGATGCACAATGGGGATAGAAGGATAACTAGTTAGTGGATTAGGGACACTCTGATGGACAATTATTAGCAGCTGTCAAGGATCTGGGTAAGTTTGAGATTTCAGCATTCACCTTAACTGCATATATAAAATTTCAATTTCACAATAGAGCAGAAGGTCCTTTAACGAGCAGCCTGAGAGTCTGTTAACATCTTGACAGTAACTATTGGTTTAAATGACAACCAATACAAGGATTAAAATGATTTCGATTTTTCATTTAAAATAGCTGTTAAAATTAAGGATCTCAGTTAAGGCATTCAGTTATCCAGGACTTTTGTAGCAGCTTTTGCATTCGCGCTGAGCACACACCAAAGTCCTTTCTATTATTTTATATATATATATATATATATATATATATATATATTATATTTAGGCAATATATTAACTTGAACCACTGTGCAGTCTGCACAGTGCTTATTGAACGGAAGTTATGCCCTTGAGCTCGTTATGGGAAAGTTTCTTCTGCTTTTTGTTGGCAAACACGAATCGCTAATTGCAGCCCCTCGTTAAGCTTGGCGGGGCTACGCCTGTGTGTGTTATTGTATAAGTATATATGCGTGTATGTGTGTGTGGATGTGTGTGTGTTTTGTCTTAAAAGACAAAAATAAAAATTCGCAACGAAACTAATCTGCAAGTGAACCCCATGAGCAGCACACACACACACACACACATACATTATACACCACACGCCACACACCGCACACTCTCACCACGTAGACACACACACACACACACACACACAGATATCGGAATAGACAAGGATACAGACACACAAAAGCAATTTGTTTGTGGTGCACACTATTGTTGCATTATTATTGTTTGTTGGCTGCGTCTGGCTGAGTGGTACAATGCCACGCCCCTGCCACATGTGCCGGGAGGCTGGCAGCGAACAGGCGACGCGACACTTGCAACAGCACGCAGCACATGTTTGCCGCCTCGTCGGGCCCTATTGCCACTTTATGCTAACCCGTTTTTACCCGCTTTTTTTACAGCCTCTACCCGCTAAAACGGTTGACTGTCTCTATGTGTGTGTGCGTGTGTGTGTACGTGTGTGTGCGTTGGGTCTGTCCTTGTGGTGTATTTAACCTGTCTGCTTGCTGGATTACGACAACTCACCCACAGACAGACAGTCGAACAAACAACAACAGAACATGTATCTATTCATACGTCGACCTAAGTGTGTGTGTGTGTGTGTGTGCTGGATGGTAATGCAATACGCATGCATTGGGGCAAGCCTCCCCCTTTAGACGCGTGCCTGCCACAGCAAATGCCACTGGCATTGCCGCTGGCTCTGTTTCTCTTTCTGTTTCTGTTAGCAGGTCTGGGCCTCAACGCATATGGCTCCAGTTCTTTGGCAGACATTTTAACGCTTATTTTAGTTTTGGCTACGGCTTTGGTTACACACTCACGCAGACACACTTACAGCAACACACACACACACACACACACACACACATACACCGAGACAACCGCAATGTTCACACTAATTTGCACAAGCGGCGTCAACGCGTCGGCGTCGCTTGCGTGTTCTTTTCCAGCTCAATTGCATTTCACACTTTGCAGTTTTGCGGGATTCCCCGTCATGACCGCCATACACTGACACACTCACACACTCACACACACTTACACATTTACACACACTCGCCCACGCACTTCCCCTCTTCCCACAACTCTGTGGTTGGCATTGATTACGACAATTCCTTTTATTGTTAACTTTGCACTTTGAATCCATTTGATTCACTGAGTTGATCGCATCAGGAGCGCCACTCCCTTTAAGCGACAGGTGATGATAATGATAACGGGAATTAAGCAAAAGATATCCTTTTTAATCGAATATAAATTATATATACCTGATACCTTAGGATCTATTTATTTGGGGCACTTCCAGAACTTCTTCCCAGCCTCTCATTTGCCTCCTCTGAAGTTCAACTGTCCCGAGATCTGAAATCCTTCAAATATCATCTGACTTATATCTGGAATATATATTATATATATTATTATACTATACAGATCTGATTATATATTTTGTTAGTCCATATAACTGGGTTATAATTAATTATCTTAGGGATCCTCCTACATCCCATAAATCGCACACCACAAACGATCTTCAACTTTGCCCCAAGTGACTCCCGATTTATTCACCAATTTGTTAAATTTACTATATCCTCGAAAAGGAGGATTTTAGGTGAACTGAAGAGATTCTGAATTTACCTTATTTCCTGAAAGCCCGCCCTTTTTCTTCAACCAACGTACAACCCTTTACCCTTTACCCTTTACTCCCTTCCGAAGCACCTGAATTGCTGCAGGAATTGTAATGTGATGGAAGTGAAGCTGAACGCGGAATATGTGAAAACTTTACTCAAAATGTCGATTTACGAGTGCTTAAGTACCAGGCACACACACACACACACATACTAATGTCCACACATACACACCGTAAGTAAGTAGCTAACGCGTTTCGCGTAAATTAGCCAAGTGTAGACTTCATTAAGTAGCGCCAGTAAATTAAGTGCTAATGTTG
The DNA here is from genome assembly GCA_035044505.1 of Zaprionus lineosus. Classification (NCBI taxonomy): domain Eukaryota; kingdom Metazoa; phylum Arthropoda; class Insecta; order Diptera; family Drosophilidae; genus Zaprionus; species Zaprionus lineosus. Next base: position 203,207 of record JAWNNX010000320.1, read on the forward strand.
AAAGTTTTGACCGCCAAAGTGCGCAATGCAATGTTGTAGATGTTGTTGTTGTTGTTGTTGTTGTTGTCGTTGTTGTTGTTATTGTTGCTGGTGTTGTTGCTTTAGTTACAGTTACTGTTATTGTTGCTTTTCGCACCACACTTCCGGCGGAAACAGCCAGGAACAGCAGCAGTAGCAGAGGCAGTAGCAGAGGCAGTAGCAGAGGCAGTAGCAGAGGCAGAGGCAAAGTCAGTAGCAGCGGCAGCGGCAGAAGCAACGACAGAGGCAAAGGCAGAGGCAAGGGTAGCAGCAGTGGCAGCAACGACTTCAAATTGATGATGTTGCCCCAACAAAAATTGCACACACTTTCTCCAATCTCTGGGGCACTTTCCTCTGCCGCTGTTACTTCTGCTGCTGCCGCTGCCGCTGCCGCTGCTACTGCCTCTGCTTGTGCTTTTCCTGACTGCGTGTGGCACGCAGTCTGCAAATTTTTAATGCTTTAATCTTGATGCTAATAAATCTTGAAGTCTCTGCCACTTTCACATAACTTGTGGCACGAGGACAAAGGGTTGCACCCTCAGCGCGGGGGCGGCCAAATACAATTAGACAGCTGCACGCTTAACCGTCTTAGTCTAAGCCAATTTGAATGCATTTTGCCAGCCGCCAAAGTGCCCCAAAGGGCCCTCGACCCACGACCCTCGACCCTCGGCTCGTCCTGTTGTTGTGGCCCCCTTTTAGTTGGTAATTAAAAGTGACACCCAAAAAAGAGAGTGCGGGGGGGAGGGAGTGGAAAAGAAAAGGAAAAGTGTTAGCAACGTGGAAATTGCCGCTGACAGTTTGGCATTTTGTTGGCCTGCTAATCGAATTGGTAGCAGCTTAGTGCGTGTCCCTGGCAATTGATTAGCAATGTTTTAGTTTTTAGTTCTTAGTTATTTATTAATATGTCAGACCAGTGGCAGGACGAACGCCAGCGATTTTTATTGCCATCACAATGTCAATTGGCCAACGGGTTAAATGCTCGCGTAATAAAATACAATTTTTTTTCATGGCAACAACAACAGTAACAAATATATTCCCAGCACAGTGGTGCAAGCTATTGAAATATTGAAGTGAAACACGGAAGCTCTTTGAATGTCCTTTTACCCCCCAGACTTGAACACATCACTTGACCCACTGTGCGCATTGGTCGCCCTGTCAGCGACAGTTGTCAACTGACATTGTGGTTGTGGATTTCATTTATATCCACCAACATCCCTACGTAACTCCCCTCAACCCACCCCCACCCTCACCCTCATCCACACCCGCACCCGCACTACCCTTCCGACGCATTGCTGCCTTGCGGTTTTGTGGCCTGAAGTGGTGCTCCCCGAGTTGTGACACACAACTGTCAAAGTGGCTCGTGACAAATTTGTTATTAGCGCAAGGCTTCAAGAAGGCTTCAGGCTGACAGCTCGAATGTCCTGGCTTCCACGTTTTATTAACTCACAATTTATAGCCCGCCATTAGGCGCTGCAAATTAATCAAATTGTATTCGTACACATATAATTTGTAATTTTTTCCTTCTCTCCTTTATTATTCACAGGAATTTAACAACATAAATTTGTATTTAAAAATGAGTTAGCTACGCAGAGTGTCTTCCTTGTCCTTGTCCTTGTCCTTGTCCTTGTCTTTGTCACAATGTTTGAGGATGTTCGAGTTTTTGAGTCAATTTCACGGCGTCTCACCTGCCAAATGAATGGCCATTTTTCTTCTTCTTCCGCCGTCTCCTTATTATGTAAGAATTTGTCATTTTCGAGCATGACTCGACTAGATGAAATGCAATTTAGTCTCGGCAAAGGCGAAGGCATTTTAATGGTCCTTTTTAATGTCCTTTAAACAACATAACGAAACATTGCCACATCCCACATCTCGCCCGGAAGTCAAAGGCAGTCAGTGACTTCAGGCAGCCAGCAGTTCCTCAGCTCATCAAGTGTAACTTTTGGCCAGAGTAAACAACATATGTTGGCCAGTTGCTAACTTGGCTCTGAGCTGGCACCATCTTTTCGCATTTTTTTCGTTTTCATTTTTGTTTTTGGTTATTTTTTTTTGGTTTTTGGTTTCTCTTTTTGGCCGAAAACAAAAAGTGCAAAAATATGTTGCACATAAATTTGTATTAAGTTTGCCGCTGTCACTTTTTCATTCGCCTAAGCAATGTGGGCAGACAGCATAACGACATAATCATAAATTTAAATATGCAACCCGGCGGCCCACAGTTGTACTTCCGATGGTGGGGAGGGGAGGGAGGAGGATACTGTTGAACATGCCACATACACACACACACACACTTAACATTTCTTGCCAAAAAACGGCACAAAAAAAAAACAAAAAAGAAGCAGCCTTTGCAGTGACAGTTTCACTTTGCTGGCATAAGGAATTTCCAGCTGCCGCCACACACACACACACACACACACACACACACACTTGCACAGAGCGAAGAAACACACACATGTTGCCCTGCTTTATGCGTGTTAAATGAAGTTGTTACGAATGGAAATGTAACTGTGAGAGGGACGAGGTCCCTCAAGTTGAGGGTTTTGCTAAGTGCCACACGACAGAGCACAAGATCTGGATTGTTACAGCGTGGATATCCTTGATGGTCCTTGATGAATGTACCTTAAATTCTACATAGAATGCTGCAGGATATACCATAGCTTTGATAAGGACATGTAAAGTATAAAGTAAATAAATTTTATTCACTCTTAAAATCGGTTCAAAAATTATATCAATATCTGCTGGGAGAGTAAAAGGACCTTCAACCTTGAAATGTGATTAAGAATCCCTTATCAATTTTTTTTCTTATTTATATTAAATATATTATTGATTAATTGTTTATTGATAGGTTGGATGATCCTTTAGAGCACAGATCCATTTGCCTAATATCCCAGCCCAAAGAGAAAAAGTCGCCTTCATGACATAAAAATGTTGTATTTGTTTTATTCGTCCTTCATTTTCAATGGAGTCCCAGATTTACTATAAAATCTCAATTAATGGTAACAATTGAAGCGAAGAAACGATCCGAGGAAAAGAAAACATTGAGGTTAATGTTGATAGTAAATCGTCCCCAAAAAGGTTCACCTGCACCTGGGACACATTCGGACACACGGATATGGATCGACTGGGCCCGCTTCGTCCTTCTCCATGTTGGCCGCAGCACATTCTCCCTTATTTGGGACAAACATTTGCCAATATACATATAATCCCTGAGCAAGGACTACAACACCGTAAAATGCTTTGCAAATAAGTCCATGAAGGACAACAACAAACAAACTATGGGCACGGAGTCCTGTAATAGATTTAAGGGCGGCAAAACAGCCCGAAAAGAAGCATTAGTTTATTAGAGAGTGGAGCGTGTGTATGGGTGTGTGTGAGAATTCGAAGCTTTAATATTCGGGGAGAAAAATAAACATGGTGCTTACACAATGACCAAAGAATCATTTCTTCTATTGTGTTTAGAAAAATATTTAAATGAAAATATCTTGGAAAAGCCGGCGGAAAAGTTTCTGTGTGTGGCACTCCGTTTCGGTCACGCTTGTTAAAACATACAAGGTGCTTCCGCAAAGGATGCGCAAATAATGTCTGTAAACAATTTTTATTGCCTTCTGCACGAGAGCATCAACTCGAACTGGAATTCAAGGATCGGACCAGGTCCTGGCATAGGCAGATTTGCTTAAAAGTAAAAGTCGTTGATAGAAATCACAAAACACAATAACATAAATTGCAAAATGTGACAAAGGGTTCAGGGCAGAGGCAGGGGCAGGAGCAGGGGCAGAGGCAGTGGCAGAGGCAGAGGCAGGGGCAGAGGCATGAGCAGGGGTAGCAGCAGGATAACAGCAGCCCCCGTCGAGTGCCAGGCATTGGGTCATCCTGTTAGGGAATAAATAACAAAAAGAAAAACACAATGAAGATGTCATCAAGGATGCTCGACAACAAGATACCCTCAAAAGGGTTCCGGGGAACTCTATCAGACCGATGCCATCACCAATCACTGATGCACTCATACACTCATACACTCAAAGACGGAAGGATACGCATTACTGACGTATGCCACATATATTCACTTCCTCGCACTTACAATTTGTTTATTCGATCTTAATGAAAGTTTTAAAATCGATTTCGGAAAATCTTGAAGTGTTCAAAACTTATGGATTTCTGGTACGGAAGTATCAGAAATATTTTCAACTATAGATTCACTTATTTGTTGACAAATGTAAGGACGAAGGAGTCTGCTGTCCGTTACAAACTGTCTGTCAAAGTTCATAGGATCCTTTTTAACCCATTCATGAGGGAACTAGATTTGAAGGAGAAAAAAATGGATAAGAAAACAAGACGAGTGACTTGAAGTGTGGTCATATGTGAGTGCATGTATATGTGTGTGTGTGTGTGTGTGTCTGTGTGTGTGCGGCAGCATCACAAGTTATGTCGATGACATCAGCAAACAGGAGCCGCAGAAATTGAAAAACTAATCCAGGGAACATGACGCATACGCCAACGAAAGGACGAAGCTTAACTTTCGCAAGTGATTCGCATTAAAAGTTAAAACTTGCCAAATTGCCGACACGCACACACACACAGACACATACATACGCATGCAGACACAAGTCATACACACGAACACACATGAGTTGCTTAAAGTTAAACCTGAGGTATACCTCGTGGAAAGCAAGCCAGGCAAAACCGGGCCAAAAACCAAAGCTCGGGCTCAGCTCTTCTGGCAGAAAGGAAATTGCTTGCTTTTCATAACTAAAACTTGGGAAATTATGAAATTCATACAGGAAGACAATTTTCTTGCACATCTAATTCGGTTGCCCTTCACCGCTCACCGCTCACCACCCTCCGTCCACCGCTCACCACCCTCCGTCCACTGCTCACCACTCACCGCCCGCTGCTCACCATTCACCATTCACCGCTTACCATTTACCATTTACCGTTCGCCATTCACCATTCACCACGCCTGCCACACTTGCCGCCCCATAACCGATCCTCCTCCTTCCACTCCGCCTCCTCCTGCTCCGCCCCCGTGCAGCATTGCAGCATGAAATTTGTTTGTGGTCTTAGCCATAAGTTTGCCCGTCGACAGGGAACTTGCGGCAACTGCCGGTTGTTGGATGCTCGGGCTGCTGACTTTTGACTGCTGCTGCAGCTTCTTCTTCTTCTTCTTCTACTGCTGCTGCTGCTGCTGTTGCTGCAGTTGTTGGCTCGCCCTTATCCAAGAGATTTGCAGTTTTAAAGCCCACCGTACCCTCACCATCCCCCACCACCCCTGAAAGTAAGTCTAAGCAATTTTGGTTGCTTTTTTGCGGCACTTTTGACGGAAATCCTATTCTGGATTGTCTTTCCCCCCTTCATAACCCTCCCCCCATCCACGCAACGACAACCAAGAGACCCCGTCGTTGAGGCAAACAGAACTTCAAGCAATTCGTTAGCTTTGTTTAACTTGCAATTTGCCAGCAACACTGATAGGTAGGTGTAGCTTGTCTAGCCGCAACTTGGCCAAAAGCTGACTGGCATCTTGACTTTCATTAGGATTGTGAAACATGGCCACAGCTTCAGCTTCAATTTGCCAGAAACGGCAACAGGTTTAATTCATTTTTTATGGCTGCATAAAGCAAACCATTTATAAGGATATAAAATCCCGAGCAACAACAACAACAACAACAACAACAAAAGAGCAACAACGTCGACATTAACAACAACAAAAAGGACAACAGAAAATATTGCAAAATGCCGCTGAAACCAATGAGCAGGAGGAAATCTAAAAATTACATAAGGGATCTGGGGATTTTTTCGGATGGCACGGCCTCTGAGCGAGATTGTCGCAGGGCAACAACCAAAGCATAACAACAACTGAGACAGCGGCAGTGCTCCTTTAGCCAGTTTCAGTTCCAGTTCCAGTTCCAGTTCCAGTTTGCGTTTGAGTTTGAGTTTCAGTTTGAGTTCGAGCTCCATTTGTTATTATTCACAACGTGCAAGGATGGCCCATGCCTTGGCATGGCCACGTTTGTTTAGTGTTCGTCCGATTCCCCATGCAATAACTTAAAAAACACGAAGACAGGACGACAGGCCAACAACACAGACAGGACGACAGCTATGGGCGGCCCAGTACCAATAAATGCCACAACCGAGCACCTTGGCTCTCTACCGAGAATCTGCTCAACGTGCTCCTCCCCAGCTCCAAACTCAAACTGAAACTTCGATTCGGTCGCTGCCGCAGTCACAGTCGCAGTCGCAGTCGCAGTCGCAGTCACCGCCGCAGTTACAGTCGCAATCTCAAGCCCAGTGAATGTCTCCACCTCGGCCTTAGCCTGCGTCCTTGCCGTACAACAATAGGCAAACAGCCGTTGGGCACGGAAGTGCCGCCATGACGAGCATAATTCTAACATGGCCGACACCCGCACCAAGCGATTCCTTAAGCAACAGGGAGCAGAGCAGAGCACAGGACACACAGGACACACATTGGCGCCCAAGAGTTTTGGAGGAGGAAATCATATTTTCCCAGCTTATTGACAGCGTAATCAGAGCCAATGTTTGACAATACTCATGGCAACAACAATGCCCAGACGCAATAATAAAATACAAATACAATTTATAGTTATACTATTTTTACGGGCTCTCCGGTTTCAAAGGAGCCCCTGCAAGGACACAACTGGTAATTCATTACTTTATCGATGCCATAAGTTCGCATCGCAGCTGGGACCAGGTCGCTGGCTTCGCTTTGTTGGTAATATCCGTGTACCTATACTGGCATCTATAGGCGAGCTAGTCACACACCCACACACACACACACACACCAATACACACACACAATTCATGGGTGTAAGTATAAGTATTTTTGTGTACACAAAAGCTGACAATTTATAGCCCCCATCGTGCATCGTCTGGGCGGCTTCAAACCCTTTGCGATAGTGCAGGCACCCAAAACCCAAAACTAAGAAAGTAACTCGTTTACCTATTTAACTCAAAACTTGCAGATATCCTGTAAAAAGGATAATAGCAACGAGCAGTTCAGATTTGCTGGCCTTAGTTAATCGAGGAGTATCCTTAGAATCGATCTTAATTTTAGATCAAAATAACAGACATTTAATGATTTGCTTAGTAGAAGGCTAGTCCTTCGTAAGGTGATCCTTGCTACTGATAAAGACAGGGTATGAAAGTAATTCCTTATATTAGCAACTTTGCGGTCGAAGGAGCAGGCGAGCTTTGAATAATGCGTAACTATAAAACTTCTATACTTCTCATATATACCAGGATATACAGTGACTTACTTGCTTTAACTTAAATGTCCTTTCCCTAAAGAAAATTTAATAGAATTGAATTTTATGTAAGCCAATATAAACAACGACTTACATCCTTCAAAGTAAATGTCCTTTGCTAAGAAAAAAATTTTATAAAATAATTTAAAAAAAAATAAAATTATAAATTTCTGAAATCTTCTTTATTTTAAATAAAATGTTGCCATAAATGTGCTTTATAGGTAAATCCTTTTCAGGCTCAGATTTTATTTTAAAAAATATTTAAATGGGAAACATGAAGTAAATGTTAATAAAGGTGTATCCTTTAAGAGGCCTTAAGATTGAAGTACAATGGATGAAAGCTGCAAGCCCTTTACTTACCTAAAATAAAAGGATAATCGAAACTTTAGCTAAAGTAAGAATAACTTTATTTGAGAAACACACTCCTTTTTTTTTCAAGTGTATAAATAATTCGTAGTTTTCGAGTTTCTTTGAATTGGAAAATACATGGAACATAAACAAAGCACAGGAAATTGTGAAAACACTTTATGCAGGGTGGGGGCGGGGCTGCACAAGTGCCTGTCAAAATATTGACTTACCACCACAAGGAATCTAAACATGATACCTTCAAGGGATTCAAGGATAAGTGGCAAGGACTAAATATTAGTTATAGTTGGAACAGTGATAGGAATAATAAAAATACTAATAATCATATGTTGTACTCCAACAAATATGTTTTGGTTGTAGTTGTTGTTGTTGTTGTTGCTGTTGTTGTTGCTGTTGTTGTTGCTGTTGTTTTCGTTGTTGTTATTTTGTTGTTGCTGTTGCTTATTATTTCTCATGTCTAACAGAAAAGTTTTCTCATTCTGCATAAAAGTTTTTCGGTATTTGGTGATCTGTCAGCCACGTCCATAACCCACACCCCCACCCCTCAGCCCCTCCCACCCCTTTTGCCAACACCTTCGTCCAGACCCACATTTTTGGAGGCTATAGAAATCGAGAAATATTTGCCATACAAACAGACCCTCAAAATAAATAAATGGGCTGAAAATTGCAAATTCCCCGTTAACAAAAATGCGAATAAATGAAATATAAATAAATAGTAAAATTTATAGTAAAATATATAAATGCTTAAAATTATATATTTGTATGTGTGTGTGTTTGTGTGTTTATAGGAGAAGCAATTTCGGAACTAACAAATAAAACTAAATGAAAGTTTGTACACATTAAGACAGGCGCCCAGATGGGGGAGCTTCACTTGCAGCTCCCAGCCTCCAACCTCCATCCTGCAGCTTCCATCCTGCAGCCTCCATCCTGTAGCCTCCATCCTGCAGCCTTCATCCTCTAGCCTCCATCTTTCAGTTTTCAGTTTCCAGCTTCCAGTTTCAAATTTCAAGCTTCGTGTTGCAAGTGGTGCCATCTGCGTGGAGCCTACAAGGAGCTTGAATTTTAAAATGTCGCCCCAAGCAAATTGAAAATTAAACGAAAAACTTTAAAATAACTATATTAAAGTAGATGGGCGCCGGAGTCGGGGTGGGGGCGGAGACGGGGGCGTGTGTGGAGTCAAAGGAAAAGTTGCTTAAAATGTTTTTCCATTCTTGCTGACCCCAATTGTAGGCTTGGCCGTGCTGCTGCTGCTGCTGTTGCTGCTTTGTTCCGCAAGTGTTGCCAACTTAATAAAATGACGCTCAAAACACAGAAAGTTGACCAGGAACAGGAGCCTCAGCAGGGCAGAGTCGGCAGGGGGAGAGGACAGCAGCAGGAAGAGCACTTACAACAGCGGAACCATCGCCTGTTCCACAAACAGCAACACCAGCACCAACACCAACACAAACAACCAAAAAGCGTATGTGTGTGTGTGTGTGTGTGTGTGTGTGTGTACGTAAAAAGTTGTGCCAAAAAATACGTTTCCCATTTTTTGGGCAGGCAATTCTTTACAGACACTGTCACTAAGTTCTTTGCATAGACACCCACACAAACATACGTTGACAAACACAAACACACACACGCACACACACACACACACACACACACACACATACATGCAGTCAAAAGACTCAGTGCCAAGTTGACCATTGAGCTCATATTTTACAGTTGCTGCCGCCATTGCTGCTGCTGTTGCACGTTGAACGTGGCGCGCGTATATGTGTGCTTGTGTATGTGTGTGTGTGTGTGTGTGTGTGTGTGGATCTTCTGTCTAGTGCCACAAGTCTCTGCGGAGTGTCTAAATTGAATATCATCAAGGCTCAAATTAATGTCTTCAGCAGAAACTTTGCCACTTTAAGCATATTTTGCCTGCCCGCTACAGCCTCCGCCTTTCTTGCCGTCCGCCCCCTCCCACATCCTTTGGCCCACAGCCTTTTAGTTTTCTTTTTTTCTAATTTTTTTTTATATCCTCCATGGATATTGAAAGGATGAATGCGTATTATAGTTAGTTTAGGGGGAAAGAGACGAAAGTCAGCACACGTTTTGGGTCTTAGTTGCTTATAAATAATCATGAATTCCATATGGATATGTATATATATGTATATGTATATGTATATATATATACATATACATATAAATATTCATCAATCGGAATAAAATATTTTTAGGTACATTATTTTCGTCCTTATGCATTTTACATGTAAAAAATTCCTTGAAACTGTTGCTTTTATTTATGGTCTACACTTTAAGCTTCTGCTGGCAGTTTGTGGTATCCTTTGTAGAGATTAAATTTTAATCCTGGCGGCATGTACCCAGTTCCATACCCCCATCAATGGGTATCTGAAGTTCGATCAGTCTTTCTAAGGCATTGCCTACTCCATATTTCTTCGCCTCTCCCTCATGTAGTTGTTGCTGTGCCGCTTGTGGTTGTTCTTGTTGTGCCGCTTGTGGTTGTTCTTGCTGCTGTTGTTGTTGTTGTTGTTGCTGTTGTTGTTGTTGTGCAAGTGCAAAGTTTTGCTCTGTACAGTCACGATATTGTTGCTCGTACTTTCTGAAAGTTTTGGTCCAGCCTTCAAATTGAAATTCCCGTGAATCTTCCTCTTCCGCCGGTTACTCCGGTGTTTTAGCTAATTGCACGCACGGCCGGAAAGTTGGTCAGTGATTTGATTTCGAGGCCCAAGTGCGGATACAGCACGCGTTGTACCGTAAACCACGCTGCGTTACGCATCCCCTGAGTACCAACACACACTCAGTCACACACTCACCCACACACACGCACACGCACACCTATACACTTCCACCCACAACAACCTGTACTTAATGCCAATAGTCGCACCGTAAGCAACCCCAGCGAGCGTGTTATTAATTCCAGCCAATCTATTAAAAATGTAAAATGCATGAGCTGCAGAGACAATTGCAGTCCCAACTATAATGGATTTATCTCTATATATATATATATATATATATACATATATACATATACATATACATATACACGAACCCCTATATATCTCTTGCCTGCCGCGTATATATCTTCAATGAAACTGGAACTGGCAATGCACAGGGGATATGTCTGGTCGTCTGGCTGTATGGCTGTCTGGCTGTATGGTCTTCTGGCTGTATGGCTGTATGGCTGTCTGGCTGTATGGCTGTCTGGCTCTATGGCTTTCTGGCTGTCTGACGGCACGTATCCCTCTAAACACAGGACTCTATCTGTCGTCTGCTTTTGATGTTGTGCTGTGCGTGCCTCGTGGGCAAGTCAAATCGTGAGACAACTCACCCAATACAAACCTTATATCTTCCCACTCCCCACTCACCACTCTCCCCCTTATTCCACCATCCCCCTTCATTCTACATCAACCTCTACCCCCTGTGTTGCATTATTTACGCGACGGTTCTTGTTTATTGATGTTTGTCTGTGGTGCGACTGCAGGTTTTCCTTGCCCAATGTTACCTGGGCGCTTTGTGGCTTTCACTAACGGTCTACCCGCACAGCCCTGAGCCCCCCCTGTTGCCCACACATCGACTGCTTACATATTCATGAGGGTTGCAGCAGTAAAAGTAGCCAAAAAGAACATTTCTTCGTGTGGGTTTTGCCAAAAACACAAAAAGGAAAAACCCAAAACTCTCCTAACAAAAAAAAAAAAGAGGAAAAGAAAATCCTGAAAAAAAATTGCGGTTCAAGTTCGTTGAGTTTGTTACTTGCGCAGCTCCAGAGTCCAATCCTTGACTCTATCCGTTAATGCAGTTCCTCCAGGGAATTGCCCTGCGACTTGGAGGGATGATCGGTCCGGGGGGTGGCCCGTCTTCCCAGCAATTGCCGTTCAAATATGCGGATTTAATTGAGTTTAATTGTATATGAAAAGGAGCTTCCTCATTCTGATTTTTCCATCCAGGATATCCAAAGATGAATGGGAAGGATTCCCTCACTTCTGTCCCTCTGCCCAAAGTGTAGGGAAATAATAAAATTTGGCAAATGAATAAAATGTTCTGGCCAAAACTAAACTACACATTTCAGTGGAAAATCAACTTTAAGTTCTCATTAACTAATTTAAGCCCGTCATTTTTAGCTTGTAGCCACTGTACATACAGTGTGCTATATATGTGCACAGACCGAAAAACAAAGAGGACTTTCCGTGGGTCGAGAGCTTATTAAAATTTATATATTTAAATAGCATTTACCACTAGGAACCCGTTCCAGTTGCAGTCTATCACAGCATCGCTTCGGGCGGCATAGATGAAAGTTTCAAGTGCTTCACACACTCACACTCACACACACACACAGACGCACACACACGAATACACACAGTTGGATACAGTAACAGAAAGAGATATACAGCGAAAGGCAGACAATAAATGTGCGATACTTTCAATTGACAAAAGGGGTAGTTCCTACACGCACACACACACACACACACACATACACACAACCAGGCATATCCAGGCACACCCAGACACACACACAACCAGACTGAGTGTAGAAAACAATTTCACGGTTATTTCTGGCAAATATGAAAAGTAAAATGTAATAGCTCCAGTCAACCCCCTTGCCATCAGCCCCAAGGATAGCCTCCACCCCGTCCAAACACAACAACAGCAGAAGCAGCAGCAGCAGCAGCAACACCAACAGCAACAGCGCCGCATATCAAGCGGAAACGGAAGTCAGACACTTACATATGCGCGCGTAACTTTACGCCCACCAACTTCGCTTTCTTCGGTTTGTTGTTGCTGTTGATTTGCTTTTCACAATTTTTACCGTTTTTTTCTTTTTGTTGTTGTTGTTGTAGCCTTCGTTTGTTGGTCGCTCCCAGCCCCGAGGCATATTTCAACAGTTGCCAACCTTTATACCATCGCCGCCGCCGCCGCAGTCGCAGTCGCAGTCACCATTGACGTCGTTGTTGCTTTTGCCTGTGCCGCTGCCTCAGCCACTGCCACTGCCGTTGCCACTAGCTCTGCCACTGCCACTGCCACTGCCGCTGCCACTGCCGCTGCCTCTGCCTCTGCCTCTGCTGTTGTTGTCATAATATTGGCATGCATATATCATTCTGACGGTCTATAAAAATTTCTACACCCAAAACGATATAAGGGTTGATTTTTTGTTGCACTTGTCATAAATCTGTGGTGAAGCGAGTGGCAAGGGACTTGGGGTCCGGGAGTCGCGGGCGGTGGGGACGATATTGTTCGATTTTTAGAATGTAATAAGCCTCAATGGACTATCGCTTATTTTGATCCTAAGTGGTTGATAATAAATTGTTAGTGAGAAATGTAGAGTGTCATTTCTACATTCACATTTTCGGGGGTTGTTGCACAGCCCCTCGACACTGGGCCACCCCTTTGTGTGGCAGCCTTTTGGCAGAGCAGTTTTCCAATAAAAGTAATTTTACAAATCAAATGTCGAACATCGTCGAATCGCAGAAATCCTGTGGATTATTTTTCGCGTCTACTTATTTATTAAGCACGTCCACAACCTGAGACGCACACTCACGCACACTCACGCACACTAACGCACTCACAGGCACAGCCCACACCCCCCAGCTGCCTCTTGGCTCACCTGCATGTCCCTTTGGCAACATTTTTATTAATATTTAATGTGAGTTTTGCAACTTTCGGTAGCCCCACATCCAGAAGGACTGGCAACCCTCATAAAAACGTAACTTTTCGCACAACTGACAACTCAATTCGGCAGCTCAGCCACCGCTTTCTAACTCCAAGTCGCCAGCTCCTCGCCTCCACTCGCCCCTGCCTGCCGCTACCCACAATAGCACGTGCCAAATATTTTGTCGCTCCTCAGCGCTTCCACGCCCCCTCCCTCCTCCCTCCTCCATCCCACTTGAGTGCATGCAAAAAGAGACTAAGAGACGCGTCTCCTGGAGTCCATTAGGCGTTGTCCTTAAGCCTGCATTGCTGTGCTGTGCGCTGATGCCCCACACCAATGTTCACGCCCCGTCAACTCCTTCCCCTTCACAACTTTGACAGACATACAGACAGGGGTTGTCCGATGCTGGGGTTGTGCGTGCGATGAATGGGGGGGTGGAGGTAGAAGGGGGTGGCGGGTAGTCTACTTGTAGACCTAACTACTGCTCAACGTTACATAAATCATAAATATTTTAAAGTTTCAAATTACCAGTGGCAAAAACAATCAATGCAACATTCCCGCCCCACCACACCCCCCTCACCCATAGTCCGAATCCCACCAGGTTTTCTGTCACAGATGTCAGCATTCGTACCGCCCCAGGGCAGTGGATGTGAAGGGGGCGTTTCAGTGCGGGGCACAATCAAATCTCATCTAATAAACACAAGAACCACCCGCATGTGGCAATATTTTGCAGGACTTCAGGACTGAACTTTCAGGATGTTCTTTATAATGCTTGGCGAATCAGCAGTGAAAGGATAAAATTAGAGTTCAGCTGCTAATATATCAAAAGTCCTGGCTGTGCGATCCTTTGAATCCTACACTGTATAAAAGTTCATTTGTAATTGGATGCCGACTTAAAAGGTTTTAAAACATCCTTCCAATTATTAGTAATATCACTTAACCTCCTTTTAGTTTAATTCAAAAAATATCCTTAATGGACATGAAGTCAAGAATTTTCTGCTTCCATTGTAATAAACAGACTTCCGAAGGAATAAAGAGATAACTTTTGAAGCTGTGAATATTTTGAATAGTTACTTCGTTCCTTGGGATCCTAATGAACCGCTGGGTGAAGTAACGGGCAATAAACAAAAGGTATACACACTTATTTTTAATACTCGGTGATACTTTATCTTCCTGCAGGATACTTTTGATTCGCATCTGGCAGGTAACCGGGCAGAGTGCGTGCTTAGTTATTCACTCCGTGGCAGTTATGAATATTACAGGATGCCAAAATGTCTTGTAAGTTCGCTGGAGTATGTAATATGCGCAAGCTTTTCATTTTCATTTTCCAGTTACCGTTACCGTTACCGTTAGCTTTCGCTTTGCCACTGCTGTCGTTTGTTGCCTTTTCCTCTGCCTTTGCCTTCACCGTTGCCTGTTGCCCGTTGCCCGTTGCCCGTTGCCCGTTACCGTCGCCATTGCAGGTAACAGTTCCCGTTACCGTTAGTGACAGCAGAAAATGGCAGCATCTTTGTGCCGCCTGCCAATCTCACTCAAGTCTCCGTCATCCCCCCCGCCCGCATATCCTGCCGCGACGTAACGGCGGTTATGCTTAACGTTGCAATTCATATAAAAATAATTGTTTGCAGGCGAACATTCATTACGTGCAGCGGCAACCCTGGAAGTCCTGGCAGCCCTGACAACCGTGCGCCTCTGCAAGCTGAAATGATATTAAAAATGCAATTTGGCCAAAAATGCGTACCCCCTGCCCAGCCCCTGCCCAGCCCCTGCCCAGCCTCTGCCCAGCCCCTACCCCAAGCACCATCGTTCATTGGCCCTGCCAGACGGGCAGACGCACGGCTTAAGCCTCAATGTTACGCACTTGGCAATACGCATTTGCAAATTGCATTTCCAACTGGTTGATTTCGTCCTTTTACAACTCAAGTTGCAATTGCATTGCAGGACATTCCTCGCTGTTCCACTCCGTCGCCTCGCCAGGCACCTAGCTGGCCCCCACAAAAGGGACACTCGCATCAAATTAAACGCCCGCGCGCAATAAACATTAATAAAAATCACACAAAAATTGCCATTCGCAAGGTGCAGCAGGCGGCAACTGAAAATGGAAATTGCTCATAAACAAGTCCATCAAGTAAAGTGCGCGCAGCTGAATAAAACTCAAACAAAAAAAGGACATTTAAAAAAGGAAGCACTCGATAGATTCTTAACTTTCGATTGGCCAGAGTCTAGATACTCTTCTGGGACTCGCTCTAAGGACATTTTCTCTCCAGCTCAAATTGTATTTTAATTATTTATTTATTTTATTTATTCATTTTTTATTAATCAACAAAATTATTTCTTTCAGATTTACGCTAAGCTTACGTATAAAGAAAGGTTGCAAACAGGATCAAGAAATTGAAGTGCCCAACACAGGATTATAAAAAATGGAGCCATTGGTGACTTTTGGCGTTAAACCGCAGCACAATATTAACAATGACGCATACGACGCAGCGAACGCATACACACACCTATCCACCCATCCAGGAACTGACACACACACACACACACACGCACACACTCAACCACTATAGGAAGAGCGACCACAGCAGACTATCAAATTTTAATACGCCAGCAGCTTGTGCCTTTATTTCATAAATGTTTAATGAAATTAAGCGGCAAGCTTTTTGAAAGACCTGCTCCAACCACCCGGCAGCAACACCCCTCTCCCTCCACACACACCCACCCATCCAGCCGATCCCCATCCCTGTCTGACTGCCCCAAAAAGTGTGCTACGAAATAAATCATAAAGAGTAAAATATATAAGTCAGCCAGACAGTTGGGCAGCCAACAGGCATTACAATGTTTGCATACCTTTTTAAACGCATTTCAAAAGTTGTTTTATACCCCACCCCCCACCCCCTCTCCCCCTCCACCTCACCACCTGCCATTCTCCACTGCCCTGTCACCTACTACTCTTCTTCTTCTTTTTTACTTTTTTACTTCTTTATTATTTTGTTATTTTTTTTTTTTAATTTTTGAAATCCAAAAAACTTTGTTTTAGTTTTTTCCGCTGTGTGTGTTTATTTTTAACCACAACTAAAAGTGCGGCTACTAAATTATGAAATAAGCGGTTTTTATATGCTTTTGATTTTAATGAGTCCGACTCCGCCACACACTCCATAAGGAATATACGGAATATACGGAATATGGAAACCGAAATACTTCCGGCAAACATGAGTCAGGTCAAACATGAGAATGGTGATGGGAGATGGCAATGGCAGCCAGGCAACACCCATCATACGCCCCCGCATTACTAGAGCCGAAATGGTTCAGGGTCGGTCCGGGGGGCTTTGTTGGTTGAGTCTGGCAGGCAGTCCGGACAGCCATTCCGTATATGCGAAATCAAAAGTTGTTTATGACTCAATTTGTAGTTTTTGAACATGAATTATTGCAGCTGCGCGCAAGGAAAAAATGTGATGAAAAAGAAGGAACTGGAGCGAAGAGACTTTTCTTTTGACCAACTATGAAATACCCTGTACTTAACTTTGTACCTAGTTACCCATACAAGTACAGAGTAAAAAGTTGTATAATTTTATAAATAAATCGTATTTTATTTAGCTGTCAACTAAATAAATATATTTATTTAAATAATTAAAATAATTAAAATATAATTAAAGAATTTTTTTTTCTTTTTTTTTTTTATATTTATTTAAAGCATACGAGTAACCTAAAAACCTCTTTGTAATCTTATATCTCTATTATTTAGCCCAGAATGGCCTAAATAAATATAATTATTTAAATAATTAAAATATAGTTAAAGAAATTTAACAATCTTAATTAATCAAAGCACAATTAATTAATGTATACAATAAATATATTTAACTATTTTTTTCTTATTTTTCAATTAATATATTCTATGGTCGATATACTCTGTGTTAAGGTATAGAAATATTGAGGTATATAGCAAATGAATTGCATGTGTTTGCTTTGGTACGTCAATATGTGTATAAGTCTGTGTGTGTGTGTGTGTGTGTGTGTGTATGTGTGTGTGTGTGTGTGTGAGTGTATGGCAAACAAGACGAAAAATATGCAAAAATTTGCTCAAAACTAATTTCGAAAAGAGGAAATTAAATATTGCAAAGTTTGACATATGACAGATTTGTTGTTGGTCTTATTTTTGGCATTGTCTTGATTTTGTTTATTGTTGCACATGCAACAAATTGAAACATTTCGAGCGTCTGGCTGTACATGCCCCAACCGATGAGTCGAAACGATGGCAACATGCAGCACCTTCAATTTCAAAGAGACACTAAAATACCATCAGTCAAAACACAGAGTGAGAGTGAGAGAGAGAGAGAGTGAGTGAGAGAGAGAGAGAGGGGGAGAGAGTGAGAGAAAGGGAAAGAGAGTGAGACAGAGAGAGAGAGAGAGAGTGAGAGAGAGAGAGAGGAAATCATTGAAATTTGCTTTCAGTTTCTTTGGCAACTATTTCCAGCGTCTAATTTAGTCAATATGATGCAAATGAGTCCGACTCTGGCACTAATTAGAATCACAGTGAGGATTCGATAGCACTGACAGCACCTCGAGTTCGTTAGTTTGTCATGCCTTCAATATGATGAGCTGTGTGGCTTTAAAATCAACGCAAATTTCTGAATCCTGCGGAAAAGTTCCGCTGACAGCTTCAACGTCAGCCTCAAGACTGATGGCGGAGCAGCAGCTAGACACTTTTGCCTTGCACAACCTTCATGGGCGTGGCAACTCCTGGCAATCCTGTGTCAAATAAGGATACTTGTTTGGTATTTCAATTCAATTTCATTGCCAGCCCTGTATCTCCTGTCCAAAAGTAATACCTTAACACAGACCCCTCCTCGGGGCACCTCAGTCTACGCCTATGACATCCTCTGCGTCTCTATGATCTACGCCATATGCAGTCCTGCCGACCATGAAATGATGTGCACATTCTTCATCATCAAGTGCGCAGTTTGTACGTTTATCATGCGACTGCGGTTACTTTTCCGCTGCCGTTCCTGTTCCTCCTCGAGCTCCACCTCCTGCTCCTGCTCCTGCTTCTGCTCCTGCTCCTGCTCCTGCTTCTGCTCCTGCTTCTGCTTCTGCTCCTACTGCCATCACTATAACGGATTTTAGCCTTGGTTGCGGATGGGTGCTTAGGTATGGGTTACGGTTACGGTTCGGTTTTGGTCTCGATTTCGATTTCATTCACGCTGTTGACACATTCGCTGACAAATGGCCAGAAGTGCATAATTGGATGAGAAGTGCATTATGGGTTGTGGTCCGAGCGCAATATTGATTGAAAGGTTTAAAATTTTCCATTCGCTTTTCACTCGACCGGAAAATTCAATCAAATTAGCGCCAAAGTGCAATTATTTAAACATTTAAACGGTTTCAACCGCCGAACTATGTAATATTTATGCACTCTACGGCATCCGACATTTGAATGGGCTTTTCGAATAACTAACGGTGTCAGGGTCAGGATCAGAATCAGTATCAGTATCAGCATCAGGAAGCGACATGGGACATGGGCCAGAGACAGGACCCAAGAACCATTGTCAGTGCCATTACCAAATGTTTCATGGCTGACTACTTATCGCTTAATCACATCAGAGCATCGAACAGTGTTGGGTCATAAAACATTTAGCAACATGAAACCGTTAACTGTTACTTTTGCCAGACATCAAAGCCAATCAAAACGGCATTTCAATAATATCAGAGCGCTAAATCGCATCAGAAGGGGCTGTCAGAAGGGGGAGGATGCGATGTAGAAACCTGCACACAAGCTCGCACACACACACACACACACACACATACACGCACGTTGGAGGACAGAAAGCAAATATACATCAAGGGTGGTGGTTGAGGGTTCTATGTTTGGTGCTTGTCAGGATGATTGGGTGTGTGACTGTATGAGGGTGTGAGTGTGTGGCACGTAAGCGATTTGTTCGCAAATATCTGGAGCAGGAGAATTGAGTGGAATTTTGATGGCAGCTTGTGTTAAACAGGACTTTCGCTTTTCCACAAAGTTGCTTCTACCTCATATGTGGCATGTAAATGTTACATGTGTCCGTACACAGAGGCATAAAGATAAAATTGAAAATTAAAATAAAATAATATATCTATCACTCAGAGATAATTTTATGTTTTGATTATAATTTATTATGCAAATTTTAGGCTTTCAAGGCTTTCAATTGTCCTTCAGCTTCTAAATATTTATTTAAGTACTAGTTATCCTCCGCTTCTTGTCCGCATGCACAATCAGTGGAATCAGACTCTGTTGGATTCGAGTTCGACGTAAATTTGAGTGGAAAAACTATATTCTGTGGCACAGGCCTCGGTGAAGCATTAATGGCGGATTCCTCCTCCGGTGAATCATTACTAGTGGATTCCTCCTCATTACCACAATAACAATCCTCTTGTCCACTGAGATCGGACTTGTTTTTTAAATTGGGACTGAAATCATTATTTCTAAGAACTGATTTTTTTGGAGGTTCTGGTTTTACTCCGGCACCATTTTCATGCTCCACACGGTTAAATATAATGGGATAGAGATTTTGATCTGCGTCTTTACCACGCTGCAAATCATATTGTTGCCTTCTATCAAAGATACCACGAGGATCTATACTTTGATCTTCTAATTCTGGACCTGCCATAACGGAAGTGTTCCTTGCTGGTATACGAGATAATTTTTACTTTACATTTGATAGAAAAAAAATTTTAAATTTACCCTCTTCTTGTATGCCTGTTTGTCTACAAGATCCTTCCAATTGGTCTAAGGTCGCCTGGGGATTTATACTTTGGGCTCTTGTTGATCTCCTTACTAGTATGGACGATATTTTACACGATAGAACTGATAGAGAATAACAATAAAATATACCTTCATCTTCCAAGCATACACAAAAACAATCTTGCATTGTTGGAGTCTGGTCT
Organism: Zaprionus lineosus; assembly: GCA_035044505.1. Taxonomy (NCBI): domain Eukaryota; kingdom Metazoa; phylum Arthropoda; class Insecta; order Diptera; family Drosophilidae; genus Zaprionus; species Zaprionus lineosus. The sequence goes on from JAWNNX010000320.1 coordinate 223,394, forward strand.
GTCATTGTTGTAGTTCTTCTTGCTAACAGGCGAGGAGGTAATGTTTATATTGGAGTAAATAGAGAATAAAAATACTATTAACCTTCATCTTCCATGCATGCACAATTGCAAAATTCTTCCATTATATTTGAGGTCTCTTGAGGATTTACGCTTGCAGCTCGTGACCCCAGAAGTGTCGTGGTTGTTGTTCCCATTGCTAGTACACAATATACTTTTACTTTAGAGCTAATAGAAGGACGAACAAATTTACCTTCTTCTTGCATGCCTGTCTGTCTACACTGTCCTTCCAATCGGTCTAAGGTCGCCTGGGGACTTATACTTTGGGCTCTTGTTGATCTCCTTACTAGTATGGACGATATTTTACACGATAGAGCTGATAGAGAATAACAATAAAATATACCTTCATCTTCCAAGCATGAACAAAAACAATCTTGCATTTCATCTGAGGTCGATGAGAGACGTATACTTTGACCTCTTGATCCAAAACCTGTCATTATTTTATCAAAAATTGTGCTTAAATTAAGACTGATGAAAAATAATAATTAAATGTACCTTCTTCTTGTGTACAACTTCCTTCCCATCTATCTGTGGCCTCATCAGGAATTGTACTTAGAGCTCTTGACTCTTGTCTTGCCTCCGAGCGTCGTATTGCCGAATTTCTCCTTACTGTAATATGGGATAGTGTTTACGCTATGCTTGATAGAGGGAATAGTTACACTTACCGTCTTCTCTATTGGCCGCATCTGAACAAGATTCTTCCATATAATCTGCACTCTCACGAGGATTTGAGTCAAAGTATCTAATATCAGTTGTTCTCCTTACTAGAAAGTGAAATAAATGTTACGGTAGGGTTAATAGAAAGTATAATTACCATTACCATCTTCCTGTTGGGACGGACATAGACAACATTCTTTTATTCCATCATATGCACCAGGACTTAGACTTTGAAGTCTTGTCTCTGTGTATCTCATATCAGTTGTTCCCCTTGCTAAAATATGAAGTAGTGTTGACGCTGGGGTTGTTAGAAAGTACAGTTACATTTACCATCTTCCTGATTGGATGAACATAAACAATAATCTTTTATTCCATCACACGCACGAGGACTTATACTTTGAGGTCTTGTCTCTGAGTATCTCATTCCTGAAATTCTCTTTGCTAATATGCGACATAGTTTTACGACAGAATAAATAGAGTAAAGCAATTACATTTACCTTCTTGCATTCCCGACTCTCTAATCGTTTGGTCTATAACCGATTGAGCGTATGTTGCTCTGACTTTCTTTGCTATTATATGGAATATTGTTAATTGTATGGTTGATGGAAAAGAATAGATAAATTTACCGTCTTCTCTATTGGCAGTCGCACGAGGATTCATACTTTGAGATCTTGCCTCTGAGAATCTCAAATCTGTTGTTCTTCTTGCTAGAACATGAAATAAAGGTTACGGTAGTGTTAATAGAAAGTATAGTTACAATTACCATCTTCCTGTTGGGACGAACATGGACAACATTCTTTTATTCCATCATATGCACCAGGACTTAAACTTTGAGGTCTTGTCTCTGTGTATCTCATATCAGTTGTTCCCCTTGCTAAAATATGAAGTAGTGTTTACGCTGGGGTTGTTAGAAAGTACAGTTACATTTACCATCTTCCTGATTGGATAAACATAAACAATAATCTTTTATTCCATCACACGCACGAGGACTTATACTTTGAGGTCTTGTCTCTGAGTATCTCATTCCTGAAATTCTCTTTGCTAATATGCGACATAGTTTTACGACAGAATAAATAGAGTAAAGCAATTACATTTACCTTCTTGCATTCCCGACTCTCTTATAGGTCCTATCGTTTGGTCTATAATCGATCGAGAGTATGTTGCTCTGACTCTCTTTGCTATTAAATGGAAAGTGTTAATTGTATGGTTGATGGAAAGGAATAGATTAATTTACCGTCTTCTCTATTGGCCGCACATGAGCAAGATTCTTCCATATAATTGGCAGTCGCACGAGGATTCATACTTTGAGATCTTGCCTCTAAAAATCTCAAATCTGTTGTTCTCCTTGCTAGATAGTGATTACGGTAGATAGTGATTACGGTAGGGTTAAAAGAACTTATAGTTACAATTACCATCTTCCTGTTGGGACGGACATGGACAACATTCTTCTATTTCATCATACGCACCAGGACTTAAACTTTGAGGTCTTGCCTCGGGGTATCTCATATCTGTTGTTCTCCTTGCTGAAATATAATAAAGTGTTTACACTAGGCTTGATAGAGTAAATTAACTACCATTACCGTCGTTCCTGTTGGCCGCACGAGGGCAAGGTTCTTCCATATAATCTGAAGTTGTACGAGGATTCATACTTTGAGATCTTTTCTCTGAGTATCTCATATCTGATGTTCTCCTTGCTAGAATATGAATTAGTGATTACGGTAGGGTTAAAAGAACGTATAGTTACAATTACCATCTTCCTGTTGGGACGGACATGGACAACATTCTTCTATTTCATCATACGCAATAGGACTTAAACTTTGAGGTCTTGCCTCGGAGTATCTCATATCTGTTGTTCTCCTTGCTGAAATATAATAAAGTGCTTACACTAGGGTTGATAGAGAAAACTAACTACCATTACCGTCTTCCCTGTTGGCCGCACGAGGGCAAGTTTCTTCCATATAATCTGAAGTCGTACGAGGATTCATACTTTGCGATCTTTCCTCTGAGTATCTCATATCTGATGTGCTCCTTGCTGAAATATAATAAAGTGCTTACACCAGGGTTGATAGAGTAAATTTACTACCATTACCGTCTTTTCTGTTGGCCGCACGTGAACAAGTTTCTGCAGTCGCACGAGGATTTATACTTTGAGATTTTTCCTCTGAGAAACTCATTTGTGTACACCTTATTTCTAATTTACAATATAGCTTTTATGGATGATTTGATGGAATAAAGAAATTACATATACCTTCTTGCCTTTCCGACGGTCTCACAGAATCTACCGTTCTGTCAATAATCGACTGAGCAATTGTCTTTCTCATATTCATTGCTAGTATATGAAATAATATTATTGCTAGGGTTGATTTAAAATTATAGTTACATTTACAATCTGCTCTATTTCCCGCATTTGAATAAGATCCATCCATATAATCTGACTTCGCACGAGGATTCATACTTTGAGATCTTGCCTCTGAGAATCGCATATCTGTTGTTCTTCTTGCTAGAATATGAAATAGTGGTTACGGTAGGGTTAAAAGAACGTATAGTTACAATTACCATTTTCCTGTTCGGACGGACATAGACAACATTCTTTTATTCCATCATACGCACCAGGACTTAAACTTTGAGGTCTTGTCTCTGTGTATCTCATATCTGTTGTTCTCCTTGCTGAAATATAATAAAGTGTTCACACTAGGCTTGATAGAGTAAATAAATTACCATTACCGTCTTCCCTGTTGGCCGCACGAGGGCAAGGTTCTTCCATATAAACTGAAGTCGTACGAGGATTCATACTTTGAGATCTTTCCTCTGAGTATCTCATATCTGTTGTTCTCCTTGCTGAAATGTAATAAACTGTTTACACTAGGCTTGATAGAGTAAACTAACTACCATTACCGTCTTCCCTGTTGGCCGCACGTGGGCAAAATTCTTCGATATAATCGGCAGTCGCACAAGGATTCATACTTTGAGATCTTTCCTCTGAGTATCTCATATCTGTTGTTCTCCTTGCTGAAATATAATAAAGTGCTTACACTAGGGTTGATATAGTGAATAAATTACCATTACCGTCTTCCCTGTTGGCCGCACGTGGGCAAGGTTCTTCCATATAATCTGAAGTCGTACGAGGATTCATACTTTGAGATCTTTCCTCTGAGTATCTCATATCTGTTGTTCTCCTTGCTGAAATATAATAAACTGTTTACACTAGGCTTGATGGAGTAAATTAACTACCATTACCGTCTTTCCTGTTGGCCGCACGTGGGCAAGGTTCTTCCGTATAATCTGAAGTCGTACGAGGATTCATACTTTGAGATCTTGCCTCTGAGAATCTAAAATCTGTTGTTCTCCTTGCTAGAATATGAAATAAAGGTTACGGTAGGGTTAATAGAACGTATAGTTACAATTACCATCTTCCTGTTCGGACGGACATAGACAACATTCTTTTATTCCATCATACGCACCAGGACTTAAACTTTGAGGTCTTGCCTCGGAGTATCTCATTACTGTTGTTCTCCTTGCTGAGATATAATAAAGTGCTTACACTAGGGTTGATATAGTAAATTAACTACCATTACCGTCTTCCCTGTTGGCCGCACGAGGGCAAGGTTCTTCCATATAATCTGAAGTTGTACGAGGATTTATACTTTGAGATCTTTCCTCTGAGTATCTCATATCTGATTTTCTCTTTGCTGGAATATAATGAAGTGCTTACACGATGGTCGATAGAGTAAATTAACTACCATTACCGTCTTTTTTGTTGGCCGCACGTGAGCAAGTTTCTGCAGTCGCACGAGAATTTATACTTTGAGTTTTTCCTTTTGAGAACCTCATTTGTGTACAACTTAATTCTAATTTACGATATAGCTTTTATGGATGATTTGATGGAATAAAGAAATTACATATACCTTCTTGCCTTTCCGACAGTCTCACAGAATCTACCGTTCTGTTAATAATCGACTGAGCAATTGTCTTTCCCACATTTATTGCTAGTATATGGAATAATATTAATGCTAGGGTTGATTTAAAATTATAGTTATATTTACATTCTGCTTTTTTTCCCCCATATGAAGAGGATCTTTCCATATAATATGCAGTCGCACGAGGATGAATTTTTTGAGGGCTGGCTTCGGTGTTTCTCTTATCTGTTTTTCTCTTTACTGAAATATAATTTATTGCTTACGCTAGGTTTGATAAAGAAAATTAATTACAATTACAGTCGTTTCTGCAGGTCGGACATGAGCTAGATTCTTCCATATAATCGGCAGTCGCACGAGGTTTCATACTTTCCTCTGAGAATTTCATATTTGTTGTTGAAACAGAATATGAAATAGTTGTTACGCTAGGGTTAATAGAAAGTAAAGTTACAATTACCATCTTCCTGTTGGGATGGACATTTACAACATTGTTTTTCACCACACGCAGCAGGACCTAAACTTTGAGGTTTTGCTTCGGAGTATCTCATTACTGTTGTTCTCCTTGCTGAAATATAATGTATTGCTTACGCTAGGTTTCATAAAGAAAATTAACTACTATTACAGTATTTTCTGCTGCCCGGACGTGAGCTATGTTCTTCCAAATATTTTACACGCGGATCAGGAGATTCTGAGAGTCTCGGTGGTGTACAAGTTATTTCTAATTAACGATATAGCTTTTATGGATGAGTTGATGGAATAAAGAAATTACATATACCTCCTGGCCATTCCGACGGTCTCCTAGAATCTTCCGTTCTGTCACCAATCAACTGAGTGTTTCTCATATTCATTGCTAGTATATGAAATAATATTAACGCTGGGATTGATTGAAAATAATAGTTACATTTACAATCTGCTCTATCTGCATATGAATAAGATCCTTCCATATAAACTGAAGTCGCACGAGGATTCATACTTTGAGATCTTGCCTCTGAGTATCTCATATCTGTTGCTCTCCTTGCTGAAATGTTATATAGTGCTTACGCTAGGTTTGATAGAGAAAATTAACTACAATTACCGTCTTCGCTCAAATATTGTGCAGTAGCACGAGGATTTAAACTTTGATTTCTTCCCTCTAAGTATCCCATATCTGTTGTTCTCCTTGCTGAAATAAAATATATAGTGCTTACGATAGGTTTGATATAGTGAATTAACTACCATTACCGTCTTCCCTGTTGGCCTCACGTGAGAAAGATTCTCCCATATAGACTGAAGTCGCACGAGGATTTATACTTTGAGATCGTGCCTCTGAGTATCTCATATCTGTTGCTCTCCTTGCTGAAATGTTATATAGTGCTTACGCTAGGTTTGATAGAGAAAATTAACTACAATTACCGTCTTCGCTCAAATATTGTGCAGTAGCACGAGGATTTAAACTTTGATTTCTTCCCTCTAAGTATCCCATATCTGTTGTTCTCCTTGCTGAAATAAAATATATAGTGCTTACGATAGGTTTGATATAGTGAATTAACTACCATTACCGTCTTCCCTGTTGGCCTCACGTGAGAAAGATTCTCCCATATAGACTGAAGTCGCACGAGGATTTATACTTTGAGATCGTGCCTCTGAGTATCCCATATCTGTTGTTCTCCTTGCTGAAATAAAATATATAGTGCTTACGCTAGGTTTGATAGAGTGAATTAACTACCATTACCGTCTTCCCTGTTGGCCGCACGTGGGCAAGGTTCTTCCACATAATTTGAAGTCGCACGAGGATTTATACTTTGAGATCGTGCCTCTGAGTATCCCATATCTGTTGTTCTCCTTGCTGAAATAAAATATATAGTGCTTACGCTAGGTTTGATAGAGTGAATTAACTACCATTACCGTCTTCCCTGTTGGCCGCACGTGGGCAAGGTTCTTCCATATAATCTGAAGTCGCGCAAGGATTCATACTTTGAGATCTATCCTCTGAGTAACTCACATCTGATATTCTCCTTGCTGAAATATTATATAGTGCTTACGCTAGGTTTGATGGAGAAAATTAACTACAATTACCGTCTTCTCTCATATAATCTGCAGTAGCACGAGGACTTGAACTTTGATTTCTTCCCTCTGAGTATCTCCTATCTGTTGTTCCACAATAAAAAAAAGGGTATAAGTTTATGTTGATAGAAATCATAGTTACAATTACCATCTTCCTGTAGGCACTCGCATACACAACTTTCTTCCGATGCCTCTGTGTTTTCCATAGCTGTTGTTTTCCTTGCTGAAATATTATATAGTACTTACGATTGGTTTGATATTAACTACAATTACCGTCATCTCTCATAAAGCATCTCTCAGTAGCACAAGGATTTATGCTTTGATTTCTTCCTTCTGAGTATCTCTTTTCAGCTGATTTCCTTGCTGAAATATTATATAGTGCTTACGCTAGGTTTGATAGAGTAAATTAATTACCATTACCGTATTCTCTGAGAATCGCACATGGGCAAGGTTCTTCCATATGTTCTGCAGTCCCACGAGGATTTATACTCTTTATTTATTTATTTAGTTAATGGAATAAAGCAATTATAATTACCTTCTTGCATTTCGGAAGATCTCCTTGATGCTATATAAAATAGTGTTAACGCTAGGATTAAAAGAAAATAATACTTACATTTACCGTCTTACCTTGAGGTTTTGCCACTGATTTTTTCTTTTTTGAAGTTCTTCTTCCTAATATATGATAAAACTTTTATGGTAGAGTTACTCTATTGAGTAAAGCAATTACATTTACCTTCTGGCTTGTCAAGAAGCTCCCGAGCACATAATTTTTGAAATTTTGTATCTGAGGGTCTCTTTTCTATATTTATCGATAATGTTAATGCTAGAATTAATTGAAAATAATAGTTACATTTACCGTTTTCTCTCTTGGCCCAATGTGAACCACGTTCTTTCATATCATTCAAAGTCGGAGAAGGTTTTGCCTCTCTGCCTGAGTAAATGATTCGTGTAGTTCTTCTTCCTAATACATGATGTAGATTTTATGGTTGAATTGACATAATAATACAATTACATTTACCCGTCTGTCTTCCAGCTGCTGAGATTCTTGCTATAAGCGCTTTAGGCCCTAAAGCACGCAATCGTGATTCTGAAGATCTATTTTCTGAAGGTTTCTTGTCTAAAATAGGAGATAATGTTTACGATAAGTTTGATAGAAAAAATTAACTACCATTACCACCTTTTCTTTTGGACGGACGTGACCTAGATTCTTCCGTATCATCTGCAGTCTCACGAGCATCCATACTTACAGATCTTTCCTCTGAGTTGCTCATATATGTTCTTTCCTTTGCTAGAATATGAGATAGCGTTTTAGGTATGGTTATGGAAAGAATAGTTGCAAGTACCATCTTCCTGTTTAGGTGGACATGAACAACAGTCTTTTGATCCATCGTACACACCAGGACTTAAACTTTGAGTTCTTGCCTCTGAGTACCTCATATCTGTTGTTCTTCTTGCTAAAATATAAGATAGTGTTTAAGGTATGGTTGTAAAAAGAATAGTTATAATTACCATCCTCCTGTTTGGGTGGACATGAACAACAGTCTTTTGATCCATCGTACACACCAGGACTTAAACTTTGAGGTCTTGCCTCTGAGTACCTCATATCTGTTGTTCTTCTTGCTAAAATATAAGATAGTGTTTAAGGTATGGTTGTAGAAAGAATAGTTATAATTACCATCCTCCTGTTTGGGTGGACATGGACAACAGTCTTTTGATCCATCGTACATACCAGGACTTAAACTTTGAGTTCTTGCCTCTGAGTACCTCATATCTGTTGTTCTTCTTGCTAAAATATAAGATAGTGTTTAAGGTATGGTTGTAGAAAGAATAGTTATAATTACCATCTTCCTGTTTGGGTGGACATGGACAACAGTCTTTTGATCCATCGTACATACCAGGACTTAAACTTTGAGTTCTTGCCTCTGAGTACCTCATATCTGTTGTTCTTCTTGCTAAAATATAAGATAGTGTTTAAGGTATGGTTGTAGAAAGAATAGTTATAATTACCATCCTCCTGTTTGGGTGGACATGGACAACAGTCTTTTGATCCATCGTACACAGTAGGACTTAAACTTTGGGGTCTTGCCTCTGAGTACCTCATATCTGTTGTTCTTCTTGCTAGAATATGAGATAGTGCTTAAGGTATGGTTATAGAAAGCATAGTTACAATTACCATCTTCCCGTTTAAGTGGACATGGACAATAGTCTTTTGATCTATCGTACGCACCAGGACTTAAACTTTGGGGTCTTGCCTCTGAGTACCTCATATCTGTTGTTCTTCTTGCTAGAATATAAGATAGTGCTTAAGGTATGGTTGTAGAAAGCTTAGTTACAATTACCATCTTCCCGTTTAGGTGGACATGGACAACAATCTTTTGACCTATCGTACGCACTAAGACTTAAACTTTGAGGTCTTGCCTCTGAGTACTTTAAATCTGTTGTTTTTCTTGCTAGAATGTGACTTTGCGTTTAAGCTAAGGTTGATAGAAAAAAATAGTTAAATTTACCGTCTTCTTGAATAGACACAGATGGATAAGATTTAGCCATATCATCTGAAGTCACACGAGGATTTATACTTTGAGGTCTTGTCTCTGAGTACCTCATAACTGTTGTTCTTCTTGCTAGAATATAAGATAGTGTTTAAGGTATGGTTGTAGAAAGAATAGTTACAATTACCATCTTCCTGTTTAGGTGGACAAGGACAACAGTCTTTTGATCCATCGTACACATCAGGACTTAAACTTTGAGGTCTTTCCTCTGAGTACCTCATATCTGTTGTTCTTCTTGCTAAAATATAAGATAGTGCTTAAGGTATGGTTGTTGAAAGAAAAGTTACAATTACCATCTTCCTGTTTAGGTGGACATGGACAACAGTCTTTTGATCCATCGTACACACCAGGACTTAAACTTTGAGGTCTTGTCTCTGAGGACCTCATATCTGTTGTTTTTCTTGCTAGAATATGAGATATTGTTCAAGCTAGGGTTGATAGAAAAGAATAGTTATATTTACCGTCTTCTTGAGTAGAAGCAGGTGGATAAGATTTAGCCATATCATCTGAAGTCGCACGAGGATTTATACTTTGAGGTCTTGTCTCTGTTCTTCTTGCTAAAATATAAGATAGTGTTTGAGGTATGGTTGTAAAAAGAATAGTTACATTTACCATCCTTCTGTTTAGGTGGACATGGACAACTGTCTTTTGATCCTTCATACATACCAGGACTTAAGCTTTGAGGTCTTGCCTCTGAGTACCTTATATCTGTTGTTCTTCTTGCTAAAATATAAGATAGTGCTTAAGGTATGGTTGTTAAAAGAAAAGTTACAATTACCATCTTCCTGTTTAGGTGGACATGGACAACAGTCTTTTGATCCATCGTACACACCAGGACTTAAACTTTGAGGTCTTGTCTCTGAGTACCTCATATCTGTTGTTTTTCTTGCTAGAATATGACATATTGTTTAAGCTAGGGTTGATAGAAAAGAATAGTTATATTTACCGTCTTCTTGAGTAGAAGCAGGTGGATAAGATTTAGCCATATCATCTGAAGTCGCACGAGGATTTATACTTTGAGGTCTTGTCTCTGTTCTTCTTGCTAAAATATAAGATAGTGTTTGAGGTATGGTTGTAAAAAGAATAGTTACATTTACCATCCTTCTGTTTAGGTGGACATGGACAACTGTCTTTTGATCCATCGTACATACCAGGACTTAAACTTTGAGGTCTTGCCTCTGAGTACCTCATATCTGTTGTTCTTCTTGCTAAAATATAAGATAGTGTTTAAGGTATGGTTGTTGAAAGAATAGTTACAATTACCATCTTCCTGTTTAGGTGGACATGGACAACAGTCTTTTGATCCATCGTACACATCAGGACTTAAACTTTGAGGTCTTGCCTCTGAGTACCTCATATCTGTTGTTCTTCTTGCTAGAATGTGACTTTGCGTTTAAGCTAAGGTTGATAGAAAAGAATAGTTATATTTACCGTCTTCTTGAATAGACACAGATGGATAAGATTTAGCCATATCATCTGAAGTCACACGAGGATTTATACTTTGTGGTCTTGTCTCTGAGTACCTCATATCTGTTGTTCTTCTTGCTAAAATATAAGACAGTGTTTAAGGTATGGTTGTAGAAAGAATAGTTACAATTACCATCTTCCTGTTTAGGTGGACATGGACAACAGTCTTTTGATCCATCGTACACATCAGGACTTAAACTTTGAGGTCTTGCCTCTGAGTACCTCATATCTGTTGTTCTTCTTGCTAGAATGTGACTTTGCGTTTAAGCTAAGGTTGATAGAAAAGAATAGTTATATTTACCGTCTTCTTGAATAGACACAGATGGATAAGATTTAGCCATATCATCTGAAGTCACACGAGGATTTATACTTTGTGGTCTTGTCTCTGAGTACCTCATATCTGTTGTTCTTCTTGCTAAAATATAAGACAGTGTTTAAGGTATGGTTGTAGAAAGAATAGTTACAATTACCATCCTCCTGTTTGGGTGGACATGGACAACAGTCTTTTGATCCATCGTACACATCAGGACTTAAACTTTGAGGTCTTGCCTCCGAGTACCTCATATCTGTTGTTCTTCTTGCTAGAATGCAAGATTGTGATTAAGCTTAGGTTGATAGAAAATAATAGTTATATTTACCGTCTTCTTGAATAGACGGAGATGGAAAAAAGTTAGCCATATTATCTGAAGTTACACGAGGATTTATACTTTGAGGTCTTGTCTCTGAGTATATCATATCTGTTGTTCTTCTTGCTAAAATATAAGCTAATGTTTAAGGTATGATTATAGAAAGATTAGTTACAATTACCATCTTCCTGCTTAGGTGGACATAGACATTTTGAAATATCGGACGCAGCAGGATTTTTACTTTGAAGTCTTGACTCTGAGTACCTCATATTTGTATAGTTTCTTGCTAAAATTTGTTTTATTTATTATTGTAGAGTTTATAGAGAAGATTATTATTGACAATTACCTTCTTTCAACTGTAATTGTGCGCCAGGTCCTCCTATACTCCCTGAAAAATACTTACTCCCAAGTCTTGGACATATACCTTCGTCTGGCATTACTGAACATTTAGCTTGCTTTTCGATGAACGCGTTGCTTGTTATTGGATAGTCATCTTTATCAATACTACAACTTTCTAGCTCATTTTTACACGAAAAATTATCCGTTTTATCTTCCAAAGTGAGCTCATCACCATACTTCGCCAATAACTCAAGTAAAACTGCATTTGTACATGCGAAGTTCCTTTGCGTCTCGTACTCGCCTCCACTGCCAGGAGCACCAAACTCCTCGCAGTTGTACTAAGAAGGAATGAATGATGAGATGTTACGATATTAATAGTTTTGAGGATTTTAAACCTTGTCGAACATTACGCCATGTTCCTTAAACGCATGGTAGTTACATCGGACCCACCGTTGTCGCCAACGTTGGGACATATCCAGGGCTTCAGGTGTGCCCAGATTATTAAGACCTTCAATAAGTATATGCATCATTTGTGGCCATACATTGGGAAAGTCCCATTGTTGGCCTGTATTACTATTTGTTGTTGGAACTCCGCCCGGAAAGGAGTCCAACTTGTTTTCCTCGATGTACTTCATCACGGAGTCAGAAATCTTTTTAGTATCGTTTATGGGATAAGCACGTGCCCAGAGAGGTGAAAAATTGGTGACCACAAAAAAGTCCCGCTGTGTTTTATTCACCATGTCGTAGTCTAGCCAGATGCCTCGCTCCTTATTCCAGTGAATTACAGTAATGGCCTTTATTAATCCGCAAGCAATCTTATGATATTGTTCTGCCTTCTCAGAATTGCCTGCCCTTTTATTAAGCTCGGCAAGCGTCTTGCAGTTACGGAAAATTATACAATTAAGATCAACCGGAATTATATATGTAGTTTTAATGTTGGCAAGTGTCCCCAGATTATTCCCACAAGACGACACATACCAGCGAGAGCTGAAACTCATTCCCGATTCGCATGCTGCCTTCAAGTTCGTGTAATGCTCCTCCTTTTCTTCAGGGGTTGTAAAGTTCATTCCGCTTTCGACATCTTGCTTGTATGCTTCTGGTCTCGGTCCCGACGATACATCACGGTATTGGTACATTGTACGACCTTCGACCTGAACCTTATGGTTTTTCATAAAATTATCCATTTCCTTATTTAACAGCGGTAGCGAATCAAAAGCAAATTGATCATCATTTGCTATGTCTGCATACATCTTAACCATGGGCACCAGCAATGGCGGATTTGAACGTCCCCAGCAGTAGATACGAGTGCCATTGGGAACATATTTAAATTGATCGACCAGGTATAGATAGTTATCAATCATGGCTCGTGCGGTCGTTAGCATGCCGCTACAAAGCAGACCGCGAACTATAAAATAGGTATCCCAATAGTACATCTCGGTGAAGCGACCGCCGGGAACGATCATCGGATTTGGAACGTATACCAGAGAGTATAAATTTGGATTTGATTTAACACAATTCTTAATGCTACGGCCCAGTTTCTTCCAGAGGCAATTTAAGTTTTTTGCAAATTTTTTTAGTTCTGGATCTTGTATTCCCGAAATGAACTCTGGATCGCATCTCCAATCGGGAGGATTCCAAATATCCATTTCTACACCTGCCCTCTCAAAATGATATTCCACAAAGTTGGTTATTTGTTTAATGGATGTCTCGTTTTTTTTGCAAGTTTTAAACATGTCATAATCGGCTGTTATTCTCTCCGGCGTGAACTTACAGGACATATCCACAAATATCTTACTGTCTGGGCACAACCCTGACAGCTGTACAGTACGCAGCAATGAGCCAGAGCAGAAGACAGTTCTACATGATGGTATAGGATTTTCAGATGTAAAAAGATAGATAAATGAATTGATAGACAGGTAAATGGTTGTAACAATGGACAAGAAGGACAGGATGGAAAGCTATACCAGAACGTCATATTCGCTCACTTACCCATTGGCTCCAACCAGGTGAACCTCTCCACACTCCGAGCACTTGCATGCGTTCATTTTAAACAAATAATTTTGGGCGGTCCTAGAATTAAGACTGAATTGCCAGCTGGTAGAAAATTTTTTGCGTAACAACTGAAAGCCTTTTGCATAAGTGACAAAAAATCTGATGTCTATAACAAAGTTTCCTTTTTTAAAATAATTTGTAACAATTGGCAACATGAATGGCATTTGGATCTGGGCATAAATCAAAAGGCGGGCATAACTTCCATTATATTGACCATTAAAACAAATTTGTCGACATTTGCCATTAGGAGTCAACAATGCGCCCGCCCATAAATCAGCGTAAATACACAGGAAGCGCCTTAAAATCTCCTGCCTTGAAATTACCATAAATGTTTTGGCCTTTCCACGGAACAACGAATGCTCCATCCGTCCAATGTCCTTGCCTAAAAGCTATTGGCTTCTTGTCCATTTGTAATTTCCAGACAATTTATCAAGCAAACGAAGGGCAACCAAAAGACAGAATTGAAATGGCGCAGAAAATGCTCCTCAAGTGGACCACGGAACCCATACTCGGACTGGAACTCATACTCGGACTCGGACTCGGACTCAGATTCGGATTCGGATGCGGAACTGAAATTGGGGGAAGATGTTGATGGCGATTCACACAATGGACAATTGAACTTTCACCGCGCACTACTTCATAAATTTCTCAATTGCATCCTTGCGTGCAGCAGTTATTACTGCGAAACTTTCCATTTTGCAAAAGTGAAAGGGAAAAGCGGGGACAAAATATCCAAAATATCCAAATTAGCCATGTTTGAATTATTATTGAAAGTCTGCAAAGTTTTGAAGTTTAAAGTTTTTCGGCTTTAACTTGATGACTGCTGTGTGGCGCGTGTGATAAGGCGACTCAAAGGATATGCGAGCCTGCCATTTGCCTGAAGCCAATAAAACGCACTGAATAATTAATGCACCAGCCTTAAGTGTAAGCAATGCAGGCTGCTCATTCACATGAATTTACACTGAGAGAAACACTTCTTATGCAGGCTACATTCTTGGCCAATTAAAGACTTAAAGGACTTATTGCGAGGTAGCGAAAATAAAAAGAATTTTATTTAAAAAATTTATAATTGAAAATATAATTAAATTTTTTAATATATGTATTTTTATAATTTTTGTAACCTTTGTTTATCAGCATTTTTCTCTCAGCGCACACATTCAGTGAACGCTGTGTTGACACTTGCTGCGAGGCGATAGCCGCGGGCAGAGCATTGATCAATTTAACGAGCCGAGCAGCGACAGCCGCAGTGGCAACAGAAGTAGCAGCTAAAGGAGCGGCAGCAAATGAAGGGACAGCGAAAGGGGCAGTGAAAGGGATATCAGGAGAAGCAGCAAGGGAGCAGCAAAGGGGTAGCCAGCAGAGGCAGCACGAGAGGCGGCAAAGAAGGCAGCGACAATGGCAGCACCACAGCAAGTAACGGAGGAAGCAACATCAGCAGCAGCAGCAGCAGCTAATTGAGTATTCTTCTTTTAAGTGGCGCCTCTGCCATGACACTGCCAGTTACATGGTGACCGCTGATCCCTCGCTCCTTCCACATTGCGTCATTGTCTCGGCCGAGCTGTTAACACACTTCAACTGGGTTTGCATGTGGCAGGCAATGTGGCAGGCAATTGCTGGATGTGGGCAATGCACGACCTTTGCTGGTCAGCGGGAAATAAATCAATAAGTTGGGGCATAAATTAATTAAAATCAAAAGAAACACCAATCTCAAGGTGGGTGCATCGTCACTATCCGGACGTATTTAAGGGCTGGCTTTTGGCCTAAAGCGTCGCTCAACTGCAGACAATCAATCAAAATTGCAGCTGCCTCAGGGTATCGGATTTCGAGGTGTTGGACGCCTGTGCATGTCGCCGCTTGGGTGTTTCAGTGTTTGGGGTGAATCTGGAACTGAATCACGTACTCCACTCCACTCGACGGCGCATGATAAATTGTCAACACGCTGACGTTTGTCTGCAGCGATTTAAAAACTACTTAAAATGTAAATGTTGTTTCGTTCTCTCCGCCAATGTTGCTCTTGTTGCTTTTCTGTATGTGTGTGTGTGTGTGCGTGTGTTGTTGGATTTTATGCACACGTCACAGCGCAGACTGCGAAAAATCATGTTGTTGACTTTGAAAAAAATATGTGTAAAAATGCGCTATTGTAAATAACGGCACATAAACACGCACAACACAAACTACAGACCAGAGCCTGAGACTGACACCGAGACTGAGACTGAAACTGGTACTGAGTCTGACTCTCAGGCTCTCAGACTGGCAAACTGACAAACCGACTGACTGATGTACTGCCTGAGTGAGTGACGACAGGGCATTGTCAACAGTCAGTAGCAACAATTGACACACACTCACACACACACACACACAGTCGCATACAGCCGCACATAGCCGCACACAGCCGCATATAGCCGCTCACATACACACACATATAGAGGGAAGAACACGCTGTGATTATGTAGCTACTACACCTTTTTTTGTTAACAAATACATTACATTTGAAGTGTTAAGTTTGCACTTGGCATTCACTCGTCTCTTGTTTATTCACACACTCAGTTATTTGGGAGCCAATGTGTGTGTGTATGCCACTTTTCTTCCATTCAGATTGACTTGCCGTGCCGCACATGTCTCAGCTGAAAAGTAGGCAATGATATTTTTATCTTCGACTTCAGATTAAACTTGCACCCTAACTCACTGGCGTCGAGCCTAGCTGAGCCACTAAGATCTCGCAGATTAAAGAGAATACATCCCACCGATCTCCCTACTCGTAGGATTAATTAATAGGATTAGTAATTATATATTATATATATAATAAGTTAAGTCAATGTATATATTAGGTTAATTAACTTTAAGGCTACTTTGTATCCATACTTCCTTTCCCTTTTTTAAGCGCCTGGCCGAGTTCAAAAGACTGAACAGTTTCCGCTGAAATAAATATTTGATAATAAAAAAAAAAAAAAAGATTAAACTTTTCAATGCAACACAGAACTGGCTACAGAAAATGGAGCACTGGTCTACCAAATGGAACATTGCTAATAACTTGGCGATATTTGTTTGCTTGACCTTCTCCCTCCGGCGCGGTACTTGCTCTGTTCTCATCTTCAACAGTGAGACCATTAGCAATGTTACCTCCCATTGCTATTTGGGAGTCCACTTGGACAGGGCACTTACATGGCGGGCCCATATTACGGCAGTCAAAACCAAATGCCTTCAAAATTTGCGACAGTTCGACTGGCTCTTGCGGTCGAGGAAACTTGAAGTGAAAACCAAGACTCTCCTGATTAAAGCCATAATCACGCCTACGTGGACTTACGCCACCCAAGTGTGAGGCACTGCATTCAAGACTCAAATTAATAGAATCAGAGTTGATTCCCGCTCGGCGTTCATCCGGGCTCCTCTCGTACGTCTCAAGCTGTGCCATGGAAAGGGAGCTTTGGCTTCTTCGCGTTGAGGAACAAACAAAGCTCCTCAGTACTCGATATGCCGAGAGGATTGAGGCACACCCAAACTCACTGGCGTCGAGCCTAGCTGAGCCACTAAGATCTCGTCGATTAAAGAGAATACATCCCACCGATCTCTATACTTGTTAGATTAGTTAAGACTTTATCAAATATTATAGTATACAAATATAAGGCTAATTAAATATAAGGTCACTTTTGCATCCATACTTCTTTTCCCTATGCCATGCGCCTGGTTGAGCTCAGAAGATACTGAATAGTTTCCGGCGTAACAAATAAATAATTATTGCTTAAAAAAGAAGGAAAAATTAAGCTTTGGCATAAAAATATGACTATTTAAATTTCATTTATCAGATTAAGAAATTAAGAAATTAATTAATTTTTTCATAAATATAAATTTAAGTTATATATTTTTGAATAAGGCGCCTTTGGATATTTATAAAGACAAGATAAATATAACTCTGCAGGGCTCTTTTTGATTTCGCATTAAATTTATACAGTTTTCGGTGGAATATTTGCTTCAAGAGATGTTTATGAACCACATGTTTATAAATGTCAATGTTTTATTTGGAAAGTTGAGCTAACGATTTGAACTAAACGCTAAAACTTTTTCAGAAGCATCTCGGAGTCTGCTAAGCTATAAATTCCGCTGTCAAAATACTTGACAATTGATTAATTGAAATTGACTTGGAAAGTTGGATGATAGGCGGCAGACACACAGTTCTATGGGGCAGTGGGGAAGTGCTCGCCAGAGCAAGTGAGCTGTCAATCAGCTCAAACCAAATTGGCACACACTCACAAACATACACACACACACGCACATACGCATAGACACGATTAACACACAACAATGCGTCATTTGTTGATGAGCCAAACTTTGACCAAAACGACATGTCGGGCACTCAGAGACTCATCAAACAATGAACCCAGGGGGCAGGGTCAGGACATCAGGCGCCCCAAATTAACTGGGACTAGTTAAACAGAAAACTTTTAGATCACGATAAGCATCACAATGTATCGAAATGATATTCTTGTTGCTGCCTCATATCCAGTTGACAACTTAAATTGTTAGTTGGCCGATAAACGAGCAGCCGCCCGCTTTGAGCGAACCACCACGAATGCCCAGGATCTGCGCCTGCCAAAGGGGAGGCGTGTACAACATTTTTATTTATTTCACTATTTTTTATGTGCGGTGCAGGACCATGGACAATGGGGGAGGGACACGCGCCACATGCCAAACGACAAACAAATAAATAAAAATCCAGTTTTGGGTGCAACATCAAGAGCAAAGTCAAGTCCTGGGTTGGAGGGTCAGTGCTGGGAGCGTGTGTTTTACAAGTCTATTAACTTGAAGCGCTTATCTAATGCTGACAGCAAGTTTTTCACTTTGCCAAAGTTTTTCTTGCTACATACACACAGGCACAAATACAAGCACACACACACACGCACACACACAGATATATATATACATATATCTACAGCAAACGCAACTTCCGTTGCTGTTGCGTTTCCGCTGTTGGGGGCGTTGCTGGCATTAACTTGCCAACTGGCGACTGGCAACTGGCAACAGTTCAAATGTTGTGGCAAATGCCGCACATGTCAATCATTTGTTTGCCATTTTTCCAGAAAATGATAGAGACTGCGATACCAGGACGCATGCATAATGTATGGCAGCTCATTTCCCTTCAATTTGGCGCTGGTTCACTGACTCTTTGCTTGGAGAAGTCAAGTTAGTTATTCCCAGCTGATAGATTCCTGCGGGAAACTTTGCATTGAGTCCTTAAATTGTGTGTGCTTAACTTTAATGTGTGAACACACAACTGACACCAACACGCCAGCACACCAGCACACACACTCACACACACTCACACACACTCACACACACTCACACTCCCATGCAGTTAGTAAAAGTAAAAGGGAAAGTGCTGAAGCCAACTGTAAACTTTTACACTGTCCGGTGGCCACAAATACGTAAAAGCAATTTCTGATTTGTTGGCAAGAGATAAGGCTCAAAGGATACAAGTTGTTGTTGGTCAAGTAAAGTTGGTCCATCGGAGCATGGGTAGAATTCTCGGTTCATTAAGCACAAAGTGCTTTACAGCCGCACTTCTTGGCCAAGTTGGTGCGGGCTCGGATGCGGGGTAATATTTATGAGCTGGCTAAATGTTTGCCATCCAAGTGAAGCGTCAACAGAGCCACCCGACAAGTTGCATCCTTGAATCCTCTGCCAGTGCACACACGACAGGACACTTTTCAATGAATGTTGCGCATTATTGTTATTAGTTTCAGGTTCGGCGCATAAAAACTTCAACGGCGGAGAGTTCAACGAGTGCCACAGCTAACACTGTTGCATAACAACGAAAAACCGGCATTGGCAATGGCAGCAAATGTGAACTAACAACAACAGCAACAAAGGCAACGTCATCACTTCTGCCCAGCAGTGGGTAGATGTGGCACAATAGTTTGTTGATGCTATCTACAAGCTTTGTAGTTGCTGCTGCTGCTGTTGCTGCTGTTGCTGTTGCAGCAACATGTTGTTGATGATAATGCTGTCGTTTGACTATGTTGCCATTGTTGTGAGCCGAGCTGAAGGGCAGAAGGGTCAGGGGACGGGCATCAACAATAACGTCAGCTTAACTAAATGAAGGTCCAAGTATCATGGATGCTACTCAACTTTGACACAGAGACGGGCTCCTGTCACTGCGGGCTTTGGTGTCTTCGTCGAGCCATGGGGTCTGAAAACTGGCAGCTGGGGTCTTGGCCTGCCTCTGACTCTTCCTTTGACTCTTCCTCTGACTCTGACTCTCCCTCTGACCCGCACTCTGACTCTGACTTTCCCTCTGACTCTGACTCAGGCTCTAGCTTTGGCTCTGTGCAGCTGCAGTTTCAGTTGTGGATGCGGATGTGGATGCGAATGTGGATGCGGATATGGATGCGGATGTGGATGCGGGTGTAGGTGCTTTGTTGTGATTGCTAACAACTTTTATGTCAATCCACAGTTGTAAAACTTACTTACAAACTTAACTTCTGACAAAGAATCCCATGCCAATCGTTAACAAATGACAACCTGAGAGCAAGGACACAGCATTAGTCACATGCTTACCACACTACCGAGGAATGGCAATCAAATAACGTTCAGTATAAGGAAGTTATATCGAATATCATCCGAGCTTAAATAGAAGCTATCTTGGAGTCCTTCCAATCTATCTTCGAGTCCTTCCTTTATTGCCAATGTCCTGGGCGTGCTTATAGACTTAAAGTCGGTCAATGTCTTTAGAGGGGATCTCAGATATTATCGAATACGTGGAATGCAATCCAAAGGATATCTTCAGTACTATCAATGCATACACTTTCTTTTCGCCTGGCCCGCTAATTGACATATGCATCCGTCTTCAAAGGAACTTCACAATGACTGCAATTAAATTCATTAGGCGCCCAAAAAGTGGCGCAACAACAAATTGCAGTTGCAGTGAATTTTCCGTGATTTAAATGCAACTCCTGCCATGCAAGGGGTGGGCCGCATCGAGTTCATTACCATGTGCAAAATGCTGCGCATTTTTGTGTTTCATTTACAGCAAAAACAGCAACAACATCAGCAGCAGCAACAACGGCAACAACGGCAACAACGGCAACAACGGCAACAACGGCAACTTATTAACGCTCAATGGGAGCATTGAAATTGACCGCAGTAGCATCAGTAGCAGCAGCAGCAGAAGCAGCAGCAGAAGCAGCAGCAGCAGAAGCCGTAGCAGAAGCAGTAGCGGCAGACATGGCAGCAGCAGCGACGCCATTGCCATCGCTGTCAACGACGACAAACGGAAACGGAAACGGCAAATAAACGCACGAGCGCTGACGTGAGTGCCTCGCTGTGCTTTGGACTGCCGCCTGCTGCCCGTGCCTTGCCGACAGTCGCTTGTTTGCATGCAACGCGGTGGCAGCGCTGTTGGTGGTGGTGGCACATGCGGGGCTATGTGACGGCTTGGAAATGAGCAACGGGATAGCGGGATAGCGGGGTAGCGGGGTAGCGGGCAACAGGCATTTATCTGTACGCTCCAGACCTGCCACGCCTCGCCGCCGCACGCTGTAGCCATAACATTGCGGTTGGTTGTTGCATGTTTGTGTGGCTCGCGCTTGCTGCACTCACTCTTCTTTTATTTTTTTTTGCTGATTTTTGTTCAGCTTTTTTGGTCGACACGATGCGGCGCCATCGGTTGCATGCAAGGCAAGGATTTCTCTGCTTAATTTGTGGTTTTCCAACCAAACAGCCGACGACGAGAGCCAGCACATAAGCTGCCAGCAAACTGGTCAGTAGCAATTGCAATTGAGGTTGCAGTTGCACGAATATTCCGGGAAGCTCTTAAATATGATTATGGCATACGGTTACACATGCATATATCAATACACATACACACAGAGACACACACTGATGCGCTAACATTCCGAATGGCGTTGACAGCCTGCAGCTTGCAACATGTTTTCACTGGCACAAGGCCTATGCAACATCTTGGTGAGTTCACCCCCCCCTCGTGTTATCTTATTCAAGCGAAAAATATGCACACAAATTTAATTTAATTGTCGCACATTACATGTTGCACGCCCCGCGGCTCCAATCATCATGTAATACAATGGCGCCCACAACTGGCAGCCATTTGCAATTACATAGAAAAATGTGCCCGCAGCGGAAACGGCAGCAATGCAAACTACTCGTTCGGTGGCAATAGTTGCAACAATTGCTGGTAATGCAACTGCAAATAATAACGAACTATGTGGCAGTTGCCCCCTCTCGCCCCATTACTCCCTCCATCCTGCAACCCGTATCCCTTATTTAGCCCACATCCAGCACCACCACAAACGTCCCTTTGGTACGTCAAATGAAATGCGCCATTTGCAATTGTAGTTTATTTAATACATACCACAATTAGTGTACATTCCGCACGCGAACAAACACATTGCGAAGTGGCAGTTGCAGCAGCAGTTCCTGTGCCACCAATAGCGGCAGCAACAGCTCTTCTATAGTATTTTGAATGCCATTGTTAATTGTCGCGGAGGTGATTGCAATAAGTGATTTCATTTAGATATCATCTCATTCACTAGATTAAAAGTAAGTCCCAAAATGTTCAATAATTATAAGGACAATGCAAGGATATGAGCTTGCAGCCTTTACTGTAGTTGGCAACAGAATGCAACGAAACAAACTGCCTCATATTTTTGTTTTTTAATTTACTTTAATTGTTAATGCCGCACTCTGATTTAATTCTGCTATTAATTACGGGCGATAAACAGTTTTTTTGATCCTTTATATCCCTGCCGGCCTTAAATACTATGGCCGTCGTTGCCGTGCTATACAAAATAATTATTTATTGTTTTTCGGATTTATATTATTGTTTATTGCAAGATTTTGAGCTTTGTTAATTCAATTTGATGAAAATATATTCGAATGTTAAACCGATAATGTCATCGTGCGTATCCTTGTGGCCATCAAGTATGGGCTCATAATCCAATGACACCTAAATCAATTTTCATGAGCATCCATAACTTTATAATTAAATATAAAACATTGACCAGCCTGCAAATAGCCAACAGCTAGACAATTATATTAATTATTGTTTATCAAATTGGTTTATACAGAATAAAGTTTAGCTTCTATAGGACGAACAATCACTATAAAGTATAAACTTAATAAATATATTAAATTATTTATTTATTTATATATATTATAAACTTTAAGCATTATCATAGGTTTATTCGCTTTATTAGAATACTTATTAATTAATTAAAATTAGCTACTTAGCCACATCCCCAGTTATTACAATGAACGCCTGGGAGGTATGCAGCAGTTTTTTACAACGTCGTGCTAGCGCCATCTATGGGCGAGAGGGGCTCATAATGGCAGAAATAATATTGGAGCAGTACTATAGAACATGGCTTTCGCTTAATCTATTGCTACGTCACGTCTCCAATTTTACAGTTACAAAAAAAAAATAATTCAAAAGAAATATAAAATTCTTAGGCAACAATTAAATTAATCAACTTGCAGTCTATTAAATAAGTAATAATTTATAAACTTGACTTAAGGCTCAATACAAGTTGTTGTTCTGTCAGAGGCAGTCTTTAAGATGTTTTACTGTACACACAGTCAGTCAAATGCGGTTGAACAAATGATTGTACATCATAAATAACACTATTTAAGTAATCAATAATATAGACTTTTTTTTCCTGTTTAATGGTACTTAATTTTTGCCCTCAACCAAATGCCAATTAAAATTCGTAATTATTTTTTAATGGCATTTTGTGGTCAATATCCTAAGAGTCATGCGGACGTGAATCCTTTCGATGCTGAAGCCAATGACATTCGCATTTATGTGAAGTAATAATGGATCGTATAGCAAGTCAGATCCCCAAGTGTGACAGGCCAATGCCAAATGGCCAATACTCGTATCAATAACAACTCCAATGCCATGGCATGACTTGTCAAAGTGGCGCCCAAGTGTCAGTCAAGTTATTGGGTAGTTGGCCAAATTGCAAGCGATTGCAGCACGAGAACTTAAGTAGAAGCGGGTATAACGACAAGGACAACGACAGCTCCAACTCCAACTCCACCACTAACTTCATCACCATCACCAATACCAAGAACAATAACAAGAACTACAAATGTACCAACGAGGTACGAGGAATTGCAATAAGACCCATTGTTGGGCATGTAAGCGCCCGAAGTTCTTGCTGAATGAAACGCAAGTAATCATCACCGTCAACATTTCGTTTAATTCTAGGACACATCGAGGACATGCCGCAAGTGACAATCATTTATATTTAATAAACAACTAACGCATGCACCGCAATGACACATGCGGGTAGCTGGTGGGGGCTGTAGGTGATGTTTCACCCTGTTGTCGCCTCAATAGCTGCTTGTCGTTTGGACTAAACGCCCCACGGCAATAGAGGACCGACAAGGACGACGACAAGTCCGAGACAATGGCCATCGTCTCAATATGATAGAAACGGTTTATCATGCATTTTGTGTTGTTGTAAATCGAATCGTCTGAATAATGCAGCAGGTACACTGGGTGAGGGGCGGCTGTGCTGGTGTGCGGGCGTGGCAAAGTGATCAGCGCCACACAAAGCAAATAAATAAGCAAGCATAAAAGCGAAGCACACAATAACGAAACACGAAAACAAGTTCGAAGGAGCACATCCTGTGTTATCCACCAGCAGATATTCTGTAATCAAAATACACACAGATAAAGGCAAGTCAGGACATGGAAAGTGTATAATGAGCACTTGTGTACTTGCTGCTAGTCGGTCATACTTTTGCTGTAAGCTGTATGTGTACAGGATATGCAAAGAAAAGAATGCGCAGGACTCAAACTGTTTCGCTTTGGGCGGCATTCAAATTGAATATTGAAAGCAGAAAACTGCCAAACGCTTGAATTATGCATTAATGATGTGTCTCGCTCCGTGACGCGCTGGCAGTCATGGCAGGTGAAGGGTTCCAGCGTGGCAAAAGGACAACACAAGACAATAGCAATGCCAGCGGCAGTGCGTCTCCTGCGCTGGTCACTGGCCACTGACTACTGTCCACCAGTCAGTGGCTGCCCCAACTGCTTATTAATTTTTTATGCGTCTGCTTTTTTTATAGTTGACATGAAGGCGCTTTGTTCCAAGTATTTTATGTTGCTTGCCACCAACACCCCGAGACCTTTACGAAGGGTAAAGCAACTGCTTAAGACGGACAGACAATAGGAAGCATTTCCGGACCCATTAACTATATGTATTCTTCATGAACGTTACTATTTCAGTCGATCCAGCTACATATATCCATTTGTTTGTCTGTCTGCTGTCTATCTCCTCCCTATGATATGACGACTCTCAAAGACAATGAAAGGACCAAATGTGGAACGCTTCTTTGTAAGGAGCAAAGCAAGTTCACGTTTAATTAATCTCTTCTGAAAATGTTTAATCTCCCTTAACCTAAATCAATCATTAATTCCTTATACAAAAATAATATAATATTGTGGTTAACCTTTTTCGTATTATTGTTAATTAATTCTAATTATTAGTTAATTATTATTATTATTATATATATTTTATTTTTGTTATAATAATTGTTATAATTAACATTATTTTTATTATTGCGGTACTTATCAACTAATGTTGTTCAATTTAAAACTTATCTTCTTTTTTCATCGCGATAATTCCTGCTCGAAGAGAGCCCAAAAAAGTATGCTAGGCTTTGATAGGACTATTTCTCGCTGCATTGTCGCTATTGCAATATTGAAAAGGATACAAAAATTAAGCAATTGCAAATGAGGAAAATTGTCATCCTCCGAACATTGGTATATTTGATGTTGTCAAGGTTGTCCATTATCGGTAAATTAAGATATGTTGGCTAATTTGATTGGGGTAGCTCGCATTCAAGCAAACGATATTGCAGCTAGCAAAGTTGCAACCAATTGAAAACTCAAGGAATCACCCGCTCTCCGAAGACATATAATCTTGCCTATTAACACCACTACCCAAAGGACCTGCGCAGACTCTTCCACTGACCAGAACGTTGGAAAGATCGGTGGGATTGCGAACGCATTAATGATCCTCGACCTAAAACTTTCATACTATAAATCCTTTATCCAAAATTATCCTGCAGGAGTTTCTAAAAACAACCATTTCCGCAATTAAACATTGGTTGTATTGTCGAGCTTTCCGTTGTTTAATTTTATTACCATTTTGAAAATTGCTACAACGGTAACTTAGCCAAAAGTGTAACAAACAAAATGTTGCATACTTTTTTGGGATCGGTATCTGCAGGACTTTTTATTTGCATTCAAATCTTTTGGCCAAGTTATCGTTGATTGCGTTGTCAAGCATTTAACTCGTTTTTCGGCCATTTTTCATGTTGCAACAGCAATAACTTAGCCAAAAGTGTAACAAACAAAATGTAACATACTTTTTTGGGATCGGTATCTACAGGACTTTTTATTTGCATTCAAATCTTTTGGCCAAGTTATCGTTGGTTGCGTTGTCATACGTACAACTCGATATTTGGCCATTTTTCATGTTGCAACAACGATAACTTGGCCAAGAGTGTAACAAACAAAACGTTGCATACTTTTTTGGGATCGGTATCTACAGGACTTTTCATTTGCATTCAAATCTTTTGGTCAAGCTATCGTAGATTGCGTTGTCAAGCATTTAACTCGTTTTTCGGCCATTTTTCATGTTGCAACAGCGATAACTTGGCCAAAAGTGTAACAAACAAAACGTAACATACTTTTTTGGGATCGGTATCTACAGGACTTTTTATTTGCATTCAAATCTTTTGGCCAAGTTATCGTTGGTTGCGTTGTCAAGCTTACAGCTCGTTTTTCGGTCATTTTTCATGTTGCAACAGCGATAACTTGGCCAAAAGTGTAACAAACAAAACGTAACATACTTTTCTGGGATCGGTATCTACAGGACTTTTTATTTGCATTCAAATCTTTTGGCCAAGTTATCGTTGGTTGCGTTGTCAAGCTTACAGCTCGTTTTTCGGTCATTTTTCATGTTGCAACAGCGATAACTTGGCCAAAAGTGTGACAAACAAAACGTTGCATACTTTTTTGGGATCGCTTTCTACAGGACTTTTTATTTGCATTCAAATCTTTTGGCCAAGTTATCGTTGGTGGCGTAGGCAAGCATTTAACTCGTTTTTCGGTCATTTTTCATGTTGCAACAGCGATAACTTGGCCAAAAGTGTAACAAACAAAACGTTGCATACTTTTTTGGGATCGGTATCTACAGGACTTTTCATTTGCATTCAAATCTTTTGGTCAAGTTATCGTTGGTTGCGTTGTCAAGCTTACAACTCGTTTTTCGGCCATTTTTCATGTTGCAACAGCGATAACTTGGCCAAAAGTGTAACAAACAAAACGTTGCATACTTTTTTGGGATCGGTATCTACAGGACTTTTCATTTGCATTCAAATCTTTTGGTCAAGCTATCGTAGATTGCGTTGTCAAGCATTTAACTCGTTTTTCGGCCATTTTTCATGTTGCAACAGCGATAACTTGGCCAAAAGTGTAACAAACAAAACGTTGCATACTTTTTTGGGATCGCTATCTACAGAACTTTTTATTAGCATTCACATCTTTTGGCCAAGTTATCGTTGGTTGCGTAGTCAAGCATTTAACTCGTTTGTTAGTCATTTTTCATGTTGCAGCAGCGATAACTTGGCCAAAAGTGTAACAAACAAAACGTAACATACTTTTTTGGGATCGCTATCTACAGGACTTTTTATTTGCATTCAAATCTTTTGGCCAAGTTATCGTAGGTTGCGTTGTCAAGCATTTAAATCGTTTTTCGGCCATTTTTCATGTTGCAACAGCGATAACTTGGCCAAAAGTGTAACAAACAAAACGTTGCATACTTTTTTGGGATCGCTATCTACAGAACTTTTTATTTGCATTCAAATCTTTTGGCCAAGTTATCGTTGGCTGCGTTGTAAAGCTTACAACTCGTTTTTCGGTCATTTTTCATGTTGCAACAGCGATAACTTGGCCAAAAGTGTGACAAACAAAACGTTGCATACTTTTTTGGGATCACTTTCTACAGGACTTTTTATTTGCATTCAAATCTTTTGGCCAAGTTATCGTTGGTGGCGTAGGCAAGCATTTAACTCGTTTTTCGGTCATTTTTCATGTTGCAACAGCGATAACTTGGCCAAAAGTGTAACAAACAAAACGTTGCATACTTTTTTGGGATCGCTATCTACAGGACTTTTTATTTGCATTCACATCTTTAGGCCAAGTTATCGTTGGTGGCGTTGTTAAGCTTACAACTCGTTTTTCGGCCATTTTTCATGTTGCAACAGCGATAACTTGGCCAAAAGTGTGACAAACAAAACGTTGCATACTTTTTTGGGATCGGTATCTACAGGACTTTTTAATTGCATTCAAATCTTTTGGCCAAGTTATCGTTGGTTGCGTTGTAAAGCTTACAACTCGTTTTTCGGCCATTTTTCATGTTGCAACAGCGATAACTTGGCCAAAAGTGTGACAAACAAAACGTTGCATACTTTTTTGGGATCGGTATCTACAGGACTTTTTAATTGCATTCAAATCTTTTGGCCAAGTTATCGTTGGTTGCGTTGTAAAGCTTACAACTCGTCTTTCGGCCATTTTTCATGTTGCAACAGCGATAACTTGGCCAAAAGTGTGACAAACAAAACGTTGCATACTTTTTTGGGATCGGTATCTACAGGACTTTTAATTTGCATTCAAATCTTTTGGCCAAGTTATCGTTGGTTGCGTTGTAAAGCTTACAACTCGTTTTTCGGCCATTTTTCATGATGCAACAGCGATAACTTGGCCAAAAGTGTGACAAACAAAACGTTGCATACTTTTTTGGGATCGCTATCTACAGGACTTTTTAATTGCATTCACATCTTTTGGCCAAGTTATCGTTGGTTGCGTTGTAAAGCTTACAACTTGTTTTTCGGCCATTTTTTATGTTGCAACAGCGATAACTTGGCCAAAAGTGTAACAAACAAAACGTAGCATACTTTTTTGGGATCGCTATCTACAGGACTTTTTATTTGCATTCAAATCTTTTGGCCAAGTTATCGTAGGTTGCGTTGTCAAGCGTTTAACTCGTTTTTCGGCCATTTTTCATGTTGCAACAGCGATAACTTGGCCAAAAGTGTAACAAACAAAACGTTGCATACTTTTTTGGGATCGCTATCTACAGGACTTTTTATTAGCATTCAAATCTTTTGGCCAAGTTATCGTTGGTTGCGTAGTCAAGCATTTAACTCGTTTTTCGGCCATTTTTCATGTTGCAACAACGATAACTTGGCCAAAAGTGTAACAAACAAAACGTTGCATACTTTTTTGGGATCGCTATCTACAGGACTTTTTATTTGCATTCAAATCTTTTGGCCAAGTTATCGTTGGTTGCGTTGTCAAGCATTTAACTCGTTTTTGGCCATTTTTCATGTTGCAACAGCGATAACTTGGCCAAAAGTGTAACAAACAAAACGTTGCATACTTTTTTGGGATCGCTATCTACAGGACTTTTTATTTGCATTCAAATCTTTTGGCCAAGTTATCGTTGGTTGCGTTGTAAAGCTTACAACTTGTTTTTCGGCCATTTTTTATGTTGCAACAGCGATAACTTGGCCAAAAGTGTAACAAACAAAACGTTGCATACTTTTTTGGGATCGGTATCTACAGGACTTTTTATTTGCATTCAAATCTTTTGGCCAAGTTATCGTTGGTTGCGTTGTAAAGCTTACAACTTGTTTTTCGGCCATTTTTTATGTTGCAACAGCGATAACTTGGCCAAAAGTGTAACAAACAAAACGTAGCATACTTTTTTGGGATCGCTATCTACAGGACTTTTTATTTGCATTCAAATCTTTTGGCCAAGTTATCGTTGGTTGCGTTGTAAAGCTTACAACTTGTTTTTCGGCCGTTTTTTATGTTGCAACAGCGATAACTTGGCCAAAAGTGTAACAAACAAAACGTTGCATACTTTTTTGGGATCGCTATCTACAGGACTCTTTTCTTGCATTCAAATCTTTTGGCCAAGTTATCGTTGGTTGCGTTGTCAAGCTTACAACTCGTTTTTGGCCATTTTTTATGTTGCAACAACGATAACTTGGCCAAAAGTGTAACAAACAAAACGTTGCATACTTTTTTGGGATCGCTATCTACAGGACTTTTTATTTGCATTCAAATCTTTTGGCCAAGTTATCGTTGGTTGCGTTGTCAAGCTTACAACTCGTTTTTCGGCCATTTTTTATGTTGCAACAGCGATAACTTGGCCAAAAGTGTAACAAACAAAACGTTGCATACTTTTTTGGGATCGCTATCTACAGGACTTTTTATTTGCATTCAAATCTTTTGGCCAAGTTATCGTTGGTTGCGTTGTAAAGCTTACAACTCGTTTTTCGGCCATTTTTTATGTTGCAACAGCGATAACTTGGCCAAAAGTGTAACAAACAAAACGTTGCATACTTTTTTGGGATCGCTATCTACAGGACTCTTTTCTTGCATTCAAATCTTTTGGCCAAGTTATCGTTGGTTGCGTTGTAAAGCTTACAACTCGATATTTGGCCATTTTTCATGTTGCAACAGCGATAACTTGGCCAAAAGTGTAACAAACAAAACGTTGCATACTTTTTTGGGATCGCTATCTACAGGACTTTTTATTAGCATTCAAATCTTTTGGCCAAGTTATCGTTGGTTGCGTAGTCAAGCATTTAACTCGTTTGTTGGTCATTTTTCATGTTGCAGCAGCGATAACTTGGCCAAAAGTGTAACAAACAAAACGTAACATACTTTTTTGGGATCGCTATCTACAGGACTTTTTATTTGCATTCAAATCTTTTGGCCAAGTTATCGTTGGTTGCGTTGTCAAGCATTTAACTCGTTTTTCGGCCATTTTTCATGTTGCAACAGCGATAACTTGGCCAAAAGTGTAACAAACAAAACGTAACATACTTTTTTGGGATCGCTATCTACAGGACTTTTTATTTGCATTCAAATCTTTTGGCCAAGTTATCGTTGGTTGCGTTGTAAAGCTTACAACTTGTTTTTCGGCCGTTTTTTATGTTGCAACAGCGATAACTTGGCCAAAAGTGTAACAAACAAAACGTTGCATACTTTTTTGGGATCGCTATCTACAGGACTCTTTTCTTGCATTCAAATCTTTTGGCCAAGTTATCGTTGGTTGCGTTGTCAAGCTTACAACTCGATTTTTGGCCATTTTTCATGTTGCAACAACGATAACTTGGCCAAAAGTGTAACAAACAAAACGTTGCATACTTTTTTGGGATCGCTATCTACAGGACTTTTTATTTGCATTCAAATCTTTTGGCCAAGTTATCGTTGGTTGCGTAGTCAAGCATTTAACTCGTTTGTTGGTCATTTTTCATGTTGCAGCAGCGATAACTTGGCCAAAAGTGTAACAAACAAAACGTTGCATACTTTTTTGGGATCGCTATCTACAGGACTTTTTATTTGCATTCAAATCTTTTGGCCAAGTTATCGTTGGTTGCGTTGTAAAGCTTACAACTTGTTTTTCGGCCGTTTTTTATGTTGCAACAGCGATAACTTGGCCAAAAGTGTAACAAACAAAACGTTGCATACTTTTTTGGGATCGCTATCTACAGGACTCTTTTCTTGCATTCAAATCTTTTGGCCAAGTTATCGTTGGTTGCGTTGTCAAGCATTTAACTCGTTTTTTGGTCATTTTTCATGTTGCAACAACGATAACTTGGCCAAAAGTGTAACAATCAAAACGTTGCATACTTTTTTGGGATCGCTATCTACAGGACTCTTTTCTTGCATTCAAATCTTTTGGCCAAGTTATCGTTGGTTGCGTTGTCAAGCATTTAACTCGTTTTTTGGTCATTTTTCATGTTGCAGCAGCGATAACTTGGCCAAAAGTGTAACAAACAAAACGTAACATACTTTTTTGGGATCGCTATCTACAGGACTTTTTATTTGCATTCAAATCTTTTGGCCAAGTTATCGTTGGCTGCGTTGTAAAGCTTACAACTTGTTTTTCGGCCGTTTTTTATGTTGCAACAGCGATAACTTGGCCAAAAGTGTAACAAACAAAACGTTGCATACTTTTTTGGGATCGCTATCTACAGGACTTTTTATTTGCATTCAAATCTTTTGGCCAAGTTATCGTTGGTTGCGTTGTCAAGCATTACAACTCGTTTTTCGGCCATTTTTCATGTTGCAACAACGATAACTTGGCCAAAAGTGTAACAAACAAAACGTTGCATACTTTTTTGGGATCGCTATCTACAGGACTTTTTATTTGCATTCAAATCTTTTGGCCAAGTTATCGTTG